>DWPA01007065.1:0-10570 GCA_018251375.1 Calpodes ethlius | reverse complement strand
CAAAAAGTTATGTGCGTATTACAAGTTAATTATTACTTGCTTCGGTGAAGGAAAATATCATGAGAACACCTGCATACTCGAGGGTTCGCCGTAAAGTTCTCTAGGGTGTGTGAAGTCTACCAATCCGAACTTCGCCAGCGTGGCGGACTATGGCCTGTACCCCTCACATTGTGTGAGAAGACCCGAGCCCAACTGTGGGTCAGTTATGGGTTGTCATTATTACTATATAATATAAATAAATGTTTAGCTATTACGTAGAAAATGCTATCTGGCATAGAACTCTCAAAGATATTTCAGTCTAAGCGCACCCACTCAGTTATCGAAACAGCGAAGATTCCACTCTCACCAACTGTTGCGTGCCTCTGTTTAGTCTCAAATTGTATACGAAATTTCTTGAAAGTTTTTGAAGTTATGTCTGAGGGTTCAACATTTTTTCCAATGAAGGTAGAATACCTTCAGGGAATAATTTTCTTGCTACAAATCAGGTGAAATAATAAAATTTGTAGTCTGGATATGTACGGCGTAAATGGAGTTACAATAAGTTTCATTGTTTTCTCAATCATTATTACAATTTATGACAGTTCCAATGTTGGGCTCATTATTTAATGAAATATTAAAAGTTTGTCAAGATTGATTTATTTGAGAAATATTTGGGATCGTTATAGGACTTCATATTATTATGTAGAAGTCATTACGATATTTCATCTTTTATAATTAGTATCTAATACAAAACTAACACAGACCAAGGAAGTTGTCCGTTGCTCAACCATCGGCTTTCGCACGGGAAACTTATGAGTAGTATCCTACATGCTCTTTTAATTTTTGAAATAATGTCTCTATTAGAATTTCAGTCGTAACATCTTTACGAAACTTGCACACCTGAGAGTTCTGCAGAGTTCTCCCAAAATGTATTAAGTTGGGCAAACAGCATCTTATGTTACACATGCCTTGAAACTTTCCATTGTGAAAGAAGACCCGAAGTCTGCAGTTGAAAAGTTACCTGTAATGAAATGTGATTAAGAAATAATTAGGAATTAATTATCAGTTGCTTCGGTGAAGAAACTAAACCTGAGAAAACATGGCCTCCTAAAATTTTTATTATGCTCTCAAAATAATGATGTCGACGGATTTAAGTTTGATGCACTGTGTGAGTCAAATATCAGTTTAATTCTTAGTAACCCTTTGTTTGTCATAACTAAAAAAAATATAATTTTGTAAGTAATTGAATTATGTTCTCATTGGTATTATGAAAAGCAAATACGCGTGAAAGAACATTAAATACTTTCAGTCATAAAAACGTTGGCTATTTGGAACTTCAAAAATCTTATTTGTACATTCATGAATAGTTGCTTAAGGCGCGACTCACGTTCACTTGGTTGCACACTTACGAGATTTGGCACCCGCCTCACATTAACTTATTCATAGTTGAAGAAAGATTATTCAAAAGAATTCCAAGGGCTTTCGCTTTTGAGAATCTTATCTTTTCTGTTATTTCGTCAGTCACTACGATATTTTGCTTCTATCATAAGGATGTAATTAGGGTCGAGGTAGTTTACCGACACTAGATTCTCTCAGGCGGAATATGACGGAGATGAATCAACAGAATAATCCAATTTCTAATATTTATATTTTTTGGTTATACCTATTAGTGGCCTACTACAGGTTACGAGTGTAACCTTGAAATTGACAAGCCCTGAAGCATACTTTACCAGGGCGCTTCCGCGTGGTTTGGTGCAGTGCTTCGCTGATTACAAATTGATACTCTATTTTAACGAACTAGATTTTGTATAATAAAAGAAAAGAAAGAATATATCTATTTGTCACAATGTAATAAAAATAAGCAAGTAAACTAGAAAAATAAATAGTAGTTTTGGATCTCAAATCATTACAAATAGAATTAACAGAAAAACAATAAAGGGGTGTAAGGTCAGAGTTCATAAAATACTAAGCATATACGGTTTATCCTTCCAAAGTTAGGATGAGAGCCTCATCCTGAAATCCTGAAACCTAGCAACTGGGTAGGCAGTTAAGCAAACAAGCAGGCGAATAGGCAGGAATGTGAGCAGGTATACAGTCGGGCAGGTAGCTAAGCCAGCCAGTCTCAAGTCTCAGCATCTTCAAACTTCTAGCTCCTCAAAACTTGTAGGTACAAGAGAAAATACTTTCAACAAATATTTTAAAGAAATTAGGTAATATGTAGATTCTTACAATGTTCACAAAACGAAGTTGTTTCGAATTGCTAGTCTTTATATGTAATCGTTAGTCCGTCTGTTAATGATCCTCTAACTTCTGAACGACTTAACCGATTAAGGTCAGACTAAAATATACCTTTATGTAGGTATGTAGGTATACACATAAATCTGGTTTGCTGAGATGATGGCTCATAGGGTATGTTGCGTTATCATACATGGAATTGTATTTTATTTTAGAAGCAAAAAAGTACAAATCTTGAAATTACTACATAATTTCAATATAATAAAGAATGATTGCTGAACCATTTAGTTTTATATACATTCTCGGCAAGTCGTTTGAGTAGATATATAATTGTATCTAAATGCGCTTATACAGAAAAAGACAAAGAAATACGTAGACCAATTCTGTGCGTAAGCGGTTAAAAAGTCGATTTTATGTGACAAAACGAGCGAATATTTACATTAGCTGGTCGTTATTACCACGGACATCAACATCGCGCTTCTCTGGCCTCAAACGACCGATGTAAATGACCCGTTTTGTTTCGATTCGCACCGTTTTCACAAGCGAGCGGCTAAGTCGCCTATTTTCCATTTAGCCGTACGGAAAATTCATGTTAATCGCTAAAAGTGGGTTTCTCGTTTAATTTAATGCACTGTTATTGTAATTGTGGCGTAAGAAGCTATGGGTTTACGGGGTAAAATTTGTTATTGTTATGTACGTAATAAGTGTAATAAAGCAATAAATTTTATTTGTTTTGTTCACATAATTGTATAAGTAAAGTAAAGTGTCAATAGAGCTTTACTGCTTACGTATATCGTATATATCATCACTTTTATTATCAGTTGGGATTATAATCCAGCATTAAGAAAATTAAATGGTGTTTTATATTCGAAACATGAAACAATGGTCAAGGTAATTAAAGTCTATTTTATCTCTATGTTGTAAAGAGGTATATATGATAAACGTGGTTCGAAGGTTGGTTCCCCGAATATAGAGGCGTATGTTCGAATCCTGCACGCACCTCTAATTTTGAAAAGGTTATGTGCGTATTACAATTTCATTATCACTTGCTTCGGTGAAGGAAAACATCGTGAGGAAACCTGCACTCTCGAGAGTTCACCATAATGTTCTCGAAGGTGTGTGAAGCCCAATCCGCACTTGGCCAGCGTGATGGCCTTTACCCCTCACGTTGTGTGAGGACACCCGAGCCCAGCAGTGGGATAGTTATGGGTTGTGATTATTATTATTCTATGTGATAAAATACTATTATTGAGAAAAATATTCTGTATGATATGATACTAAAAAGATTAAACAGTCCTATTACAAAACAGTCTTCTTTTGTTAGACATTCTAATTGCTCTAAAGTAGACCAGACGGCTCACGAAAATCATTACGTATCTTTTAAGACTGTAGGGATGTCTATTGTGTCGGTTTTATTATACGTAGATCTGTATTTCAACTGTTTCATTACGTGATTTTGTGATAATAAGCATTCCCGCCGGTTATTTTCTCATCTTAAATGTGGATTTGAGAAAATTGCGGATATTTGAAACTTGGAATCTCTTGTAATTTTTTTTTTTATTTTATCAGTGAATTTAAACTGTTTTTAATATTGTCGTAGTAGTCGACCATTTTTCTAACTTTATGTATTATCTGTCATCAAATAATTTATTATTATTATGTAAAACCATGAAAGCCTAGTGGTTCGAACGTTGGTTCTCTGGAGTTCTCTTTAATGTTCTCGAAGATGCGTGAATCTGCCAGTATGCAATTGGCTATCGTAGTGGACGAGCGCCTATACCCCCACCTCGTGAGAGGAGATCCGATTCCAGCAGTAGGATTATGGGTTAATATATAACCCACACTTGGGTTCTAATGTATGGTGAACGGATGAATTATGTCATTTTCATCATCATCATCACCCTTGATAAAACGATTCTTACGCTTATTTTCCATCACCAGTTACACATAAATAAAACATAGCAATGCTTTGATAATATAATAAAAGACAGAAAAAGTTCACAAAAACAATATTTTTTTATTTTCGTAGAAAATAACACAAAATCATTGAAATGTTGCCCGCTAGTTGTTATTGTGTACAACGAAATCGATTAGTCATATTGGGTTGATACTTCTATTATGTAAAAATATCCGTCGTAGACCAATGGGAAGAATTCTATAGGCGCCCGCAAATCCATAAATATATATATCTATATATTCAACTTTACGCCTTCGAAATAATATATTTTGTGTGACAAAAAATATTCGTCATATATTTATTTGTCAAGATATTTATTTATTACTAGCTTTCCGCCCGTGGCTTCACCCGCGTGACCCCAGGCTATCACATATATAGTTTTATGTCATTGACATTTACGTCATGCAAGGGAAGTTTTTCTTTTAAGTGTAGACAATACGTGGAAACCAAAAAGTTCACATATAAATTGGTGAAGAAAACGCATTCTCCATACAAACATTCATCGGTGTTAATAGAAGTAGGTCTTTAAAATTCTTCAAAGTCTCTGATATAGCTGTCACATGACTTGTCTGCTTCTTCGCCAGACCTTCAAAGTATAAAAAGATAAAATGAAAAATGTTATCTTCCAAGCCAACTTGGCTAAGACGATATATTTCCTAGCCGTAGGCGACGATGAGTATTGATAATTATGATGGTTGAGTAGCTCCTTATCATTTTGTCGGCTAGTGAATCCATAGCTATAGCATAAACAAAGTTCAGCGAAGTGAAAAAAGGGACCACTATGTACCCACAACACACGTACTCATATTCATGAAGCCATCCATACCCTTGGAATATAAAGAACTTTTTTAATTTCACGCTTGGTTCGGAAACTTCCACGAGAGAGCGCCGCAAGAGTGGAATGCTAGGCGGTGAGATGTCACTGTTTGCGTGTTTCGTATTGAATGATGGATTATATTATTTTAATCTATCTTCCTCGTGATAAATGATTACGTTTTTCACGAGACGATTTATTTTTTAGCTATGTTCGCTCATTTTTACGTTGAAAGGAAGTTATTAGGGCGATTTGAGTAACGGTAACTATTCTGAAACAGTATACTGAAGATAAAACGACTATGTTAATTTGAGATGAAATTAATGTCGAAGTTATACAGAGGAAGATCCCAGATGTTAAACTAATAGACGAGTAATTGTATAGCTAAGTTCATCAATATTGGAAACTAGATATTTATAAAGTTTGGAAACGGAATATGCGTTTATATTTAAAATGAGTACTTACCTACATTTATGCTTATTTCTTAACTCATGTATGTACTGTATTTTATATAAGAAATATAAGTCGTAATAGTTGTCATATTTAGCTAACAGCTAGCTAGTGTCGTACGCCAAGAATCGTTTCGGTAACAATTTATGATTTCGATATTTCTCACAAACGCAGTCTCAAATCACAAGGGACATTAACAACGAGGTGTAAGTATTGATCCTGTGGTTGTACTCGAAAAGGTATAATAAAAGGTTGGTGAAAATACGAGTAAGTAAAACTCTGGTAATAGAACTTTTTTCGCCTCAATTATCCCGCTTTTTCTGTGTGATGGTTGATTGTGCTCATTCGTAGGGGCACCTCCTAACAACTTACATAGTTGGCGCGATTGTTTTTCCCGACCACAGTTTTCCGTAAAAAGAAACTTTACTTGAAACATCGTGTTTCCTTTTATTCACTTTTCATGTTCAGCAAAAGAAAGTTTATGGTACTAATTTTAGCAATCCATCATGCTGTTTTATGGACATGACTTTTATGGAGAAGTTTTGCTACTCTTTATAATATACTGAGGCTAGCACACAAAGGCTTAACGGAGTATGCTGTGTACGGAGTGACGTCAACGGGTGTGCCCTAATGACCCTTACCGAGGGCCCTGCGGCGAAGCCGATCAAACATCTTACAGACATTGTTTACCGATCATGTGGAAATAACCCCCGCATAACACTGAATAATATATTATGTTCAAAGGCAAAACAATTTAATTATTTTGAACCTATTAACATTTAAGTTCTGGTAGAAGACCTCAAATATTTAAAATCATTTAGTCCGTTTTAGTTCATGTATTTATGTAATAGCAGATGTGTCTGGGATTCATACTAAATTTAAAATATCTGATTCATCAATCGTGCAGACGGAGAAACTCGAACATTGATTTGTCGATTGGCATTCGTACGGCTGAGAGAAGTTTAAGATATGTAATAAATATACTCGTACCCTACGTATTAACTTCAAAGGAACTGTTGTGTTTGTATTTCATTATTAATCTTTGAATAACCTTTAATATGACGAATGCACTTTATTAAGCAAATTTATGACTTAAAGTTGAGTGCCTTGTGTCTAAAAATTGTGTATTTCAGGAAGTTAATGTACCTACTGCTGGCGATGCATCTTGCGGGATAATGGACAAGGCTATGGTAAATGGTTCATTCCACTGGAGATTTCTGGGTCATTAATCCTGTACTCAAACAGTATTGTTTTTTAAACGTCTGGTCCACTTTCGCACTGAGTTCACACCGCGACTAAGTTGCGTTTTTTGACGTACACAGACCATATCCGATCGCAGTAACAACAGAAAGTGTATGAAAACTCGAAAAATGTTTACACGGCGACTGTACGCGCATCGATTATCGTCGGTCCAAGGACTCAAACAATTTATCTTTAATAAAATACATATTACAAATATCTCTGTGTTAAAATATTTACATCAGATTTATAAGCCGTAAATCTTTAATATATTGTCAGATAAATAGTAACAGAAGATAGACTAAGTGGAAGGTGCTTTGCACAATTGATCCGCTCGGAGTTTACAACAATGAACTTGGCCAAAAGTTTACTGATAAATCATTTACTTTGTATAATGGACGTGGCCTATACCTACCTACATATACCTCATTAAAATTAGTAACATAATATTATGATAAAATATTCTATTGAATTTAAGTTTCATTTCGTTATTTTATACTCTATTAACCCGCCCTCTTATAGCTTTGAGATACATTATCCCTGTGTTTACTCTCAAAACATTTACGTATCAATATTAACCTGTACATAAATTTATTCTCTGCTATTTTAAGAGAATAAAAACATTTTCCGGGATTTATAAAAGTTTATAGAAGTTGAACAGCAATATTTTATAAGATATAAATCTGCAAAATATAATGTTAATTCATTCGTGGTTTCTGCACGACGCCGTAATATACAAAGGAAACCTATAAAAATATATCTTTTTGAAGTTTTGTAGTCAAAACTATTTCCTTATAATTTCGTACTATCACAGCTTGTCTTTTTTTGCAAGTTAACTAGTAATAGTCGATCAAATTACATCTATGAAACCTACACTACAGTTTTGTAGCATACTTGACCGATTTTTTTCAATAACAAAAAAATACTTCATTATTTTCTACAAAATTACTAAAAGGATTTTTGTATAACTGTGTATGGTTCTGAAAGAGAAAAATGCTACCTTATAAAGTTTAACGTATTTAATTATTAATTTCCAATCAAATTTTAATCTCTTATTCTTTAACCGCGTCAAAAAAGTGATATTTCATTTAAATGTATGGAGATAAAACGGAAAAGTGTCTTTTTTCTTTTTTAAAGTGTAAATTTATTTCATAAAAGATAAGCGCGAGTATTGAAGTGACGTGCTACCTTCCGAGCTGCTTGCAATTACGTAATGGAGCGAGTATCTGTCCAAGTGAAGTATCCCGAAAGCTATAATTTTATTTATATATCGACTTTCATTCTGTTAAATCTGACATTACAATATAACTTTATATATTACCTACTACTGATGTGTCTGTTGAGATGCTGAGTTTGCCACCTTATTAACCAATTTTTTATATCATATATACATAAAAAAAATATATAAATAGGCTAAAAGAAAAGTACATAGGCTATAAAATAAGTTATATATTTTTTCCCGTTCCCTCTCAAACATTTTTTTTTAAACATTTATTTATTGACGTATTTTTTGTGTCAGTAATAAAAAAAATTAAATACAACGCTATAAATGTCACTATAGTTCGTTATATAGCAACGTTCACAGCAGTTCATAAGAAATGTCAAATTTAATATTTTTAAATTGGTGCCATGTTCTTTTATTCAGACGTAGAATTTATTATTTAAAAAGTTTTTGTATTTTAGCATTTCCTCAAAATTTCCATAATGAATGCAATGAAACTCAAGCCAGTTTTAACCACTGGGTGAATATTATTGGAGAAAACGCTATTTTTTCTTTTGATTGTCAACATTTTTTTGTCAAACCTTTGTTTTATCAATAAATATTTTGACCTAACGTATATGTAAACGTTACGTTTACGTTTTGAAGTATTTCACACCGCAATTATGTACAAAGGTGAAAAAATATTAAAAAACAAGCAAATTCACGTTTTTTTTAAGTTTCGTAATGATTGTGTGAAAATTCTAACAACATTTATTAAAGTTTAAGTTACATTAAAGTTATGAAATGAAAGCAGCTCGCATTAGAGAAAGTATGAAACATCGATTTTATTCCAAGTCGTTTTCACATACTTTATAATAAATATAAAATTCTTCATAAGTCATGTCACCTTTTGAAGTAAATATATATATATAAAGTATGATATGGTCCGTCGAACACTCAAAAGACTTTTCCTCGATAAGAGCATCGAAATCTTAGAAACGCTCCATTAGTCAGAAACTTGACAATCTTGCTACGAGTTACTTTAGGAATTTTGTACGTATCTTATAACTTTTCATGTTCAACATATACATTTATACATGTGAAGTAGATTATAATGTAACATTTCACCACACGTTGTTATTTCTGTCGCCGTTTAAGTGCTTCTTACCTTTTATCGGTAAAAAAATATTGTTATTGAGTTAAAAAAAAAATCATTCCCATTTTATATGTGACGGAAGTATCCTGTTTTTTTTTTTAATTTTTTCTACCAATTTGTCGTAGTAATAAATATGTATATTCATGCTATATTACATTTTTCTAGTATTAATTATAGCGAAATAAAATAAAGTTCCGAAGGATATATACAGGACTTATTTATTATTTTAAAAAGTTTTGTTGTAGTTTTACAAACTCTAAACACCCTTTTATAGTGTCAGTGTACATTTGGGAATTCCTCGAAGGAATTTTCTCTCTTCGAGTAACCCTGAGTGTAGTATCAGGTCATATTTATAGCAATATATTGTCAGCGAAACTAAACCAATGCGTCATATTTTAATACTTTAAGATAAGAAGAGTAAAGGAAGTATTTCTAATTCAGCTTACAACATTAGACCCATACAAACATTGCAAGCTAACTAAAAACTTGTAAACAGAAATGTGATAAAAATAGCTGTATAAATTTCAAAATAGCCTTCATTATAGCAACGTTCTAAACTTTATTTTCATAAAAATTAAATGACATAGTCTTGAAGCCAGTCGGCGGATAGAGAAAAACATGCTAAAATATGTGTAATGATATAAAGGAAATGTAAAATTTTCATTAAATAACGACAGCCTGAGAGAAAAAGACATGGATAAGAGCAATTTATTACTTAAAAAATATATCGTTTCAAAAAATAATAAACTAGTGAAGTCCAAATCGAAATCCAGATAGGTTTCTGCATCGTTTAAAATCCAAAATTATTTACGTTTATTGTTAAAAATTCTTGCTTTAAAATTTAGGTACAGATAAAGACCACACGGTTGGAAGGTTTGAAGTTCAGGTACAAAGGATATCTACGGACACATATCGCGACAAACAGGATGCCATTATTATAAAGATAAAAAATATCGTTCCTGAAATATTATGCGGACCTTTCAGACCCTTTTGCGGAAACAAAGATTTTTATGACGATTAATTATTTACTTGGATTAAGTTTCAATCAAGTTAAGTAGGTCAGGTATTTCTTCCACAATTATCGTAATGGTCTTATAAGCCGAGAGACAGAATTAAGGGCTTATTCTTAAATGTCTTTGGCCCCAATATTCATGTAAAAATGATTTTTTAATAAATTTGTCATTTATAACAGAAATTTGTTCGCTTGAGGGATTGAGGTCATTCAGCACCTGTCTGGTAACTGCCACTGCACTCTGCTTTCAAGAAGCTTAATGTTCTGTCGTGAAAGTCTTTGAGTCTGAAGCTGACATTGGGGCAGGAGTTTTAATAGACTGCATTTAACTTATGACAGAAAAACAACCGTGTTCATTAACTTTTATTTATTCAACAATATCCATAATTTCATAAGTATTTATGTTGATAAATTCAACTGAAGTGCGACTGGTTGTCGCCAACAATGTAAACGTTGATTAGCAAGCGTGACAAACACGTTGAGCCTGTGTTTCGTTATCTGTGCCTTTACAGACTCAAGTCGCCCTT
>DWPA01007064.1:0-10571 GCA_018251375.1 Calpodes ethlius | reverse complement strand
AAAGAAATCAAAAATATTTACTAACGACTAATATAACTTAAGACTAGGTTTATAACTTCTATGTGCTATATTGTTTATCATAAGATTAGCATAACTTGTACATTTGTAAATGTAGAACCTTTGTGTCACTAAGGGAGTGGCGTAGTCACTTAGCGACAAAACTAAAAAAAAAGGTTTGTAAGATAGTCCCGTTCTATTGTAACAGCTTTTTACGGCATCCCCTAAAGCACAGTTTGCTTAAGGCAAAAATAATTCCTTCAATGAAAAGAATATTGCTGTGACGCCATCGTCGGCAATTGACATATAAAATACCTCAATAGAGATCTTACCTGTAGTATCCAGGCAATACAATATGTACACCGGACGAAGGGCAACAGATCTCCTTAACGGTCTGGTCATCCATCTTCCTGATGCTGTCCGTGAAGGGGCCCGTCGCGTTGATAATGCACTTGGCTTTGACATCCCATTCCTTGCCTGTGAGCTCATCCTGAATTATGTAAATTAAACCTTTATCAAAATTATAAACATTTACAATAAACTACCTAAGATGTTCAAATATGCCATAGTCTGGAAACTCGGCTGAGATTTCAAGGGGGTATTTAAGAATAGTTCCTAGGATCATAATATAATATAAATTTGCATACAAGAACCCATGATACTTATGAGTACTGAAGCCTTTAGTTTTAGAGTGAGCTGAGAGATACTAAAGGTAGTTAAATAAAGTTTACGATGTCTAGATATTAAAATGTAGAACGTCTGTCAGATAAATTAGTAATTTGTAAATATTGATTTCTGTTTGAAAATATAGAGTACTGTAGTTGTAAATTGACCGACTATTACTCGATAACTTACAAACTAAGTAACTGTGATAGTTTTTCTTGGCGAATTTAAGAAACCTATACAGACAGACTTTACATGCACTGTGTCATTATGATAAACATGTATACACAAGTCACTACAGTTTTCAAGTATGTACCAAGGGTTTCTTCTCTATACTAATAAAGTTACAGACGTACGGAAATACAAAACTATAAGGTACATTTTCGAGAACCAAACTAAAATTTTTTTTACGAAATATGGAATCAAGAGAGCAGGACAGAACATTATGTTACCTAAAGATAAACAACACAAACAACAATAACAATAGCTCTACCTTTAATCGAGCTCCACTAAGTTTCCCAGCAGTTTTGTGCAGCTTGGTGCAACTAACGTGGTTGACAATAGTTGCCCCGTGCCTCGCCGCAGTCAATGCTATCGCCAAATTCATTCGAGCATCATCTTGCTGCCCTGTAAAATATATGATTGAATAATTAACAGATTAATCAGGTTAGGTATACAGATTCCTAGTGTTTATTATAATGTGTTCATTATATTTTTGGCTGTATGCCAAAATTCCATAGTATTCAGAGTAAACAAGGAAGACTGTCTAACTATGTATAGTACAGTTAGATAGTACTTTTAGAAATAAGTATCGAAAGCATCTAAGAATAAATATACACAGCATCCTCGGATGATTTTTACCTAAATATACATGGAAAGACTTAGAAGTCTTAAATACAGTAATTTTGGTAGTCCCCAGCAAAGAACAAAGTACTATCCCGGAAGATCCCGAAGACGAGCAGACAGAACATAGCACATAAGTTATTCTTCTCACCGTCATAGTACACGATACCGCCACACAGGTTGTCAGACTTCAACATGGGGAAAAGTTCCAAAGTATTTTTCTTAGATAAATAGTATGAGCTCTTCACATTTCTGTCACCAGCGACCAAATCGTACATCTTTATACCAAACCAGTAGTAAGGAACTTGCCACCATCTGCAAACAGCAAAAGTGTAGGTCAATAAAACCCAGTCGCAGGGGTCAGTCAGTATGTACACTCTTCAAGAAATAAAAAATACAACTGGTTCTGTTTATGTGATCAGCATCACCCGTAACCATTCATTTGAAGCATCAACGCAGCATACCTAGTTAGAAAAGAAGAAGGAAGGAAATAACTGTCTCTTTGTTAGTATATAAAATAAAATTTAATAACAGATCAAGCGTGGAAGTATTGTACGTAGTCTACTTATACAAATTTTACAATCGTGTTGGAATTTAGCCGGAAATTGCGACCTGACAATGTGGTGAATGAATAGATACTTGAATGGATAGCTTACTTATATACCGGCAGCAAAATAGGCAAGGGTCTCGTAAGATGAGGTGCGACTTCAAGCATATTGGCTCTTTCGTGCAAGGCCTCTTTCACCATCTTGTATTGATCGTAGTCGAGGTGCAATATAGCCTTCTGTAAGTAGCGGACTCCGCCGTGAATTAGTTTTGTACTCCGACTTGATGTTCCGCTTGCGAAATCATCTGCTTCTACTAAAGCTGTGCGTAATCCTGAAGAAATGAAAAGAAAGATATTACGAGGAGATTAAGAATATTCTTTAGCCATTACTAGCACGTTTCGCTACATTTTTGTAATAGTTAGACCTTAATTTACGATCATTCTCAAAGTTGCATCTATAATCTTAGTCAGTTATCTAGCAACTCTCAAAAAGTATGTTATTTTCATTTATACATATATCTCTTGGAAGAAACAGTATCAAAGTCTAAGTTCAACTCAAAAGAATCATGATACATTATATTGTAGTATAAAGAAGTGATTTAACTACCTCTAGTAGTGGCGTCGAGGGCACAACCTGCGCCAGTAGCGCCACCTCCGATGATAAGGATGTCATACTCATGACCAGCCTGCAAGGTTTTCATTTGGTCCGTACGCGAGGGCAGTGGCCTCTTCTTCCGCTCCGTCCTAGCTGACACTGTTGGTGCATTGTACCATTGCTGTTGAGAAAAGTTTGTACCGTCATCATCACAACAAACCTCTAAGAGCATCGTAGACAGCAAGAGACACTTGTTCTTTATAATGCTATAAGCTTCAAGAATGAAGTAATTTCATAAAACTACTCAAATCTAGATTACGACATGACATCTTGCACATCACTGGTGAATTCTCAGCTTTAGACTCTCAAATATGCTTTGAACCACATAGTGATTTTAGTCTTATTTGAAAACGTGTTCAGTATAGAACCAATTAACAATGAATGGCTGATTTCTACTAAAGTCTTGCCATTTTGAACAAAATCCATTCAAGTACTATCATATATTCTCAAAAAATCACGTCTGCCCTAGGGACTAATAGGTCTCTACCAATTAGGCATCTGAATTTGTTAAAATTCACTAGGTAATATAAAACTCGGCGCTTATAAAACTGGACCCCTTGAGAAGAAACTTTAGTACGCTCATATGTTATTGAAGCCGCTGTGGATGGTTGACACTACAAATAGCTTGTGCGAGGCAACAGGCCGTCAGCAACAGGTTGTCTAATATCACAAAGTTCTAAAATAGAAACTATAGACAATACGGAAACAATATGAAAACTGTAGTAATTTTTGGAAAAGAAATATGGTGTATAAAATAATAGGGCCCTGAAAAAATAAACGTACCAACTTATTACGAAATTTTAAAACACGTACTACTGCAATAATGGACTAACGGAGCGGCGGCGAAGAGCAGTTTGATGGTCGTAAGGCCCTGGGAGCAGGGCACGGTCCGTCGTCAACAACTCGCGCCTTTCCTCGTTGACAAGTCGCTACGTGCCCGCAATTGGTTTTAACTTAGTTTTTAAAATGTATGATGGAAGAACTTGAATTTGGTTTGTTATTAAATTAGTCCCTTCGCCGCAACTCCGTCGGTAGGTGATGATTCTTATTCAAGACCTTCCGTAAACAGTGGGTCAAATATAAGGGGCAGATAGTTAGAAGGGTAACGTACCACATGTTAAAATATGGTCTTATTAATTTCACCGATTTCAATATTACCTTTGGTTAGGTTTTTGGATATTCGGGTGTTTAACCCGTATTTATTATTGAGTTCACATAAGAACAAATGTTATTTATTTTCAAGTAGATACTGTCTGATAATTGTTTTACAATAACTGTATGTAATTAAGTTCAAATCATCAGGAAACAATAAGCAAATAGCAACTATTTTAGATATTTTTTGATTTGCTTTTTAGTCGGCTTCAAAAAATTACGATGTTCTTATTTCATCGGTAGCTTTTGTTATGTGTTCTGATTACGCAAAGACTGTTTGACTAATTTGAAGTATTCATAAAGTATTGTGTAGAGAGTTGCCCTAGGTTGATCCTATTCAAATGATGATAATCGATTCTGAAGCTAAGTGAACTCTAACTTAGGTAA
The DNA here is from genome assembly GCA_018251375.1 of Calpodes ethlius. Taxonomy (NCBI): domain Eukaryota; kingdom Metazoa; phylum Arthropoda; class Insecta; order Lepidoptera; family Hesperiidae; genus Calpodes; species Calpodes ethlius. The sequence goes on along the minus strand of DWPA01007064.1, from coordinate 6,327 downwards.
TAAATCGATAATTTTATACCTTGACGAAAATCACGTCGTGTTCAATTCACGAACTGAGTTTTAGTAAGAAACTTCCAGCACTGAACTTTCACGGCTTTGAAACTAAATCGTCTCACGTTACCCGTATGTAATACCTACAAATGTCTACTGAGATCGGCAGCAACTCTAATAACATCTGTTGTATGGGTTCAAATGGGTTAAGCTGATAAGTTAATGCGCCTGTTCGCAAGTGTAGGTGTCGCCTGCTTTAATAATTTTATCTTATACTCTCGTGTTCTCTTGTGCCAGCGAATTCGCGGCAATACAAACTTACCTTTCGTTTTAACCTTTTAGGGGTTGAATTATTTCAAATCCTCTTTTAATTATATAAATATTTGTATAAGTTTCATCCTTCTAGGTCCACAAATTAGCGCTGTGCGATGTCTATCAGTCAGTCATAGTTAGTTTTTTATCAACTTTTATATTTATCCTCGTAATCACAAACGATACTATGAGGTCTCATAGCCAAATAGAAAGAAAGGCTAAATAATCGTATTCTTATCTTTGCCTTTGGCATTGTTTAAGAAACTAGAGTGTAATAGAAATAAATACAAACAATTGATCCTTTCTTTTTATTTCACTATCAGTCGTATATTGTTTATGAATACGTGAGTTATATTAGAACTGTGCATCGGTAAGTGACTATAGAACCAAATATCTTAGGTTCGGTTCGAAACACAGCGAAGCTTTATATGGCAGGAAAATGTTTTCGCCTGTCCTAAAGTTTGATGTTTTATTAATATTTGTGGCGTAGCTACAATATTTTGTGGCACGGGTTAGAGTATTTGTTTATATTATTTATTTATTACATAAATTATTTCAATATTTAATTACTTTGGTCTATAACTTCGTGATATAAATGTCGGCTAATTAATTTGCATGACACAAGATTACTGCCAATAATGACTTCGCTAAATATCATACCTGGCATAGTTTCTGTCTGGATCTAAACTAAGATCTGGGTTCGATTACCTACCTTTTCAATTATTAAATGCTACTTGGCCTCTGCTTCAATATTAATTGATATATTTAAAATAAAATCTATAGTACATATCGTCGACGTAAAACAATTTTGCTGTAAGTAGCCAAAATACCGAAAATGAGTTACATACGGTTGGAATCAAAATAAATAATACAGCGTCGATTCATCTTGGTCTCATATTAATACAAAAAATCACTTACGTCGTACGTAATTTAATTCTTTATAAGATTTTATTTCTTATAAGTAGGTGAACAGGAGATTTGAAACGTTTTTACTTATCTATATTTGTAACTGTAGCAGGCTATACATAAAACACTCTGTTCTAAATATAAATTTTAAAGGTTTTTGGCTCTAGTGAAAAGTTGTTATTTGATTACTCACAGCAAATTTGCTTTTCGTCATCAATATATAGGTACTTTTTGAAATTAATTAAAACAGAACCGCACATTAATCGTATAGGGTTTCAATATGCAATTGTTGTACATAGCAAACGTTTAACAAAGTAGTGGACAATGCGTTCGATTTAAGTATTTATAGTACAGAGACGAGGGCAAATAAATATAATAGTCTGCCAACAATTGGTGACGTTGAATGAGCACGTGTAACTACAATTTAATGAAAGATAAGCATTTCTTTGATGCCACAGTGGTTCTGAGACCATATCATCCTTCATTCGATCAATTATATTAATAACGGGGCTAACCAACACGAACAGTGAAAAACGTCCAGTCTTCTACTTTCTTACTAACGAATAATAACTAATTGATAGTCTTATTAACACCTAAAACAAATAGGACTCACGAACTACAGTCCCGCTACACTTCTGTTCAAAATTTGTCACTTTTGACCGTGGGTGGCAAAGGATGATGACACTGCAAGTTAGTTTCCTATTCTCATCCGATAAAAATATAGAAATATACTTATATTTATTACAGAACGTTCAAAGAGGTACTGATTTTTCTATACAACTTTATCATTGGCTTTAAATTTCCATAAATTTAGAAAAACCGCCAGATATAAAGTAACTAAATTCGTGGAGAAGCTGGAAATATTAAACAGTTGATCCGACTATATAAACACCAAAAAATACATTTTTTTTTTAATATTCGTACTAAAGGAAAGTCTTAGCTTATGAAATTTGATATAAAGTATGCGAATACAAAGAGAGGTACTGATTATTTTTTCATACTCGTAACAATCCTTAGTCCCTGACGTCATGAGCTTAACATTTAGCACTGAGAGGTATTTTCTACACAAATAATAGAATACACACTAAAACACTTAAACGTACGTGCTTAAACTCACTGAAGGAGTAAAATCGGAAAGTGTGTTGAATTTTTGAACGACCACTAGTTCCTTTGCTGTTAACGTATCCCATATAATATACGATTGTGAAGCAGTGATAGCCTAGTGGTTCGTACGTTAGTTTCCCGAAATAGTGAGCTTAAGTTCGAATCCTGCACGAATTTTCCTTCAGTGAAGGAAAACATCGTGAGGAAATCTACACAGAAAGTTTTCCATAATGTTCTCAAATATGTGTGAAGTCTACCAATCCGCTCTTGGCCAGCGTGGGGGACTATGGTCTGTACCCGTCACATTGAGTGAGGAGAACTGAACCCAACAGTGGGACAGTTATGGGTTGTGATGATGATGATGATGATGATATGATTGTAAATAGTTGAAATCAATTAAAATATAAGCTTACGTATTTTATGAATAATCCAGTGAATGTACCTAATACACTTACTGGTGTTCCTTGTACTCTCAGATAGATAGGTTAATGATAGTTGCACTAACTCACTTAACCCAATACTTCAAACGAGCAATTCTTGGATATATATTTCTATATAAGTGATTTCTCTAAAACTGCTTAGGTAAATAGACTTTTACCATAACATTTAATCTAGGCAAGTGTCATTTCAATGAAAATCTGGTTTCACGTGAAATAGCATTTATATTTTACTAGCTGAACCCTGCGCGAGTTGCTACGCCAACACGAGCTACCACGGAAATATATGAAATTAATTGAAATAACAGTGGCGTCATCACTCGAATACTGGTCGTACGAACTTAGAAACCTTCGTGGGCTTATACACAACAACTTTGCTAAAGATCATCACATGATTAAATGTATCATTTACGATTCTATAAACGACATACAGACAAACATTCATTTTTATTTATATTTTATGAAATGTCATCTGATTTTGAGTAAAAAGGCATTGATATCTAATCAACGTATAAAATGTAATCTATTCGAAACAGATTGCACTGACTTACAAATTCGAGCAAACTCGGTCGTCTAGCTAGTGAAACTTTATGACTGGAACATTATCAGTATCATAATAACTATGATTACGGTTTAATTACATATACTTAGGCAATACACTTCCCTCTAATCTTTACTATATGTAGTTAAATTGGTCCTCATATTTCTAGTGGTTATTTATTCTCATAACGAAGTGTTTTATTTATAATAAGTAATGAAACGGTGCCGCAATGAGTACAATTTTATAGTTAGAAGACATTTAAATTACCTACCTATCTACAGAAGACTATAGTAACTTAACAATATAATTTTATTAATTAACTATCCATTTTACTACACTAAATAGTACTACACGGGGAAGCCTTCCCAAACACAAGTTAGTATTTAATACTTAAATGCTCTGAGAGATCCCACAATATTGTAAAATTGTATTATTCTGTAATAATCAATCATTTTTTTTTTATTTTACTTATGAATACTTAAGTATTATGTTAATAAGATTGTATTGAAATATATACAGCGTGTTTTCGTTAGTGTAACGGTGAGCTCATAACTTTGTTTTTTAAAGATATTTTACTAGTTTTATCTGTTATTGAAACTATATGCATCATCATCTTATTTATGTTCTCACTGTGAAATCAGCAGTGATTTTGATCTAAGAGATTCAAGAATCACTACGCGGATCAACATCCTGGAAGTGTTAATTACGCAAGTATAACGTTACGTACTCCTGGCTTGTCGTCCGCGGACAGCCCCCACGCCGCGAGCGCAGCGCCGGCGACTCCCGCAGCGCCGCACACTACTAATCTTCTCCGAGACATGTCTGAAATGAAACATCCATGATTAACGTAAAAATAAAAACAATATTGTTACAAACATTTTTACACGATCGTGATTCATATAACTAATGACGAGAGAGTTCTATTCGCGCATGGAGTAGAACAAGTCGAATTTAAAATCAAAATCATTCAAGTATGAGAAGAAATGGCAAAAGAAACTCCTCATCCAATCAATATCCAATAATGAAGTATGGAAATTCCATCTCCCCAATAATAAATTTTATACGGTCTAAAAGTCTATTTGTAAACAACCGACCAAGGCTCAGAGGAGTCATCTTATGAAGTAGCCACGTCGTCCATGAATATTAGGAACTCTAAAGTAATCTTCGATGCATTATCTTTCAAACAGGAAGAAAGTAGCCATAACTATTATTATTAATAATCTATATTTAAAATTATGCTTGTACTTTACAACTTAGAGTTCTACTACTACTGTAGACAAATTATTAAATATTTCTGGATATCCGCTCGTTCTACAAATACATGCAACATTTAACGATGATATTAGGAAGGTAGTAGTTAGCCATGATGGTAATAACTCTACCATCATTGGCATCACCACCGCTTGGAACTAAACTGGGTAGGACAGATCCTAATGACTTCCAAGAGGAAGGACTTGGTGCCACAGCCTCGTCCTTGTTCAAAGAGCATACAGAAGCAGGATAGGTTCTCCTGAATCCAAAATATATAGACGCCCTGTACTCCCCTATGCCATCTAAGTAGGTACCATTAAAATATATTGCAATATACGCACATTATTACTTTGTTTACAGTTGCCCGATCTTAAAACATTTTCCGTAATCTCTTCCTTACGTAATCTTTTCCTTATTTTAAACGAGGTCGGTAACTAGGCACATACATTCATATATTGTGTTAGTTCCATATTATAATATTATTCCGTTTTACACTTAATTCAACAGCGACATCTGCAATTCAACTATAAAATATTTTTATAGTTAGTAAATTGACTACTTAGCATCTAAGTTTTAAATTTAACAAATTATGAAACCCTAAGTTGTGGGTTCATTCTATACCCATTTAGCCTAGATTCTTTTTGTAGGTTATTTAAAAAAACAGTATTTAAACTGAGATATACCTACTTATAGGTACTAATAGACCAGTCTATACAATAGAAAACAGTCGGTAAATCCCCCCTTAACACTCACTCCGCAAAGTAAATACGCTCTCGAGCAGCGGGGGGCTGTTGGCCCCCAAGCCGCGCCGTCTGCTCAGGCACCGAGGGGGCCCCGTGCCCCAAACACCCCTCCGATCGATATCAACCCTACAAAACGTTAGATCTGACGACCTCGCAATATTGTTTTGCTGACTATACAAAAAACATAAATTTATCTTCTATCGGTACTTCGGTACTTAATAATCCATACTTTAAAACTAAACTGAATAGCAAAAGGTGAAATGTAAGAAGCTCTCGGCTATTAAATTTCTTTTTATATAATTCCCTAATTTGCCCACTATCTATCAGTCACTCACTATGCTATATTAATAATTTATTTTTGATGTATAAGTAGGTAGAGAAATTACATGTCCATTATTTAATATGCAACTAGTGAGTATTCGTAATTGGGTAACGACTGCCAATAGCCATTTAGTTACTTCACAAATATTACAGTGTCAATAACGACTCACATTTTTTTTTTTTTTATGTCATTAATAATAGAAAAACGACCAAAAGAACTCCCTGATGGGAAGTGGCCATCGTCGCCTATGTCAGCCAAAAAAATAACGAGAAGAAAAAGATATATTTCTTGGCAACAACTGTATCTTTACTCTCACTCTCAACAAAAGCGAAAAATCCGAATAAAGTATGCAAAACTCGTCTCAGTAGGTCACTATCCATTACTTCTCGCGTCGTAAGTCCGTATACGATACTAAAGTAGTTCACAGTCGCAGCGTAGAGCCAGCGGTCAAGGTTGTTTTGTAATGAATGGTGTCAGAACTCCTTGCAGTTATCTAAATTTCCAACGAAACATGTCACAGATTCATCCTTACTTAAAGTGGTATGGTATTTAACTATTCCTTATTACAATACACAAATAAGGAAACGAGAGCAAAAATTCACTCAATATAGAGCCATCATTTATATCGGTATAAGGTGCTAAATGATAATTGAAGATAATTTAGTGACAAAAATCGTCTACGTGCCTCTAATTTTGTTAGTTAAAAAATATAAGAAAATA
>DWPA01007063.1:0-10571 GCA_018251375.1 Calpodes ethlius | reverse complement strand
AATAATTTTATATTTTTTTTATGTTTACTTATTATAACAAATAATAAATCTCCGAAAGTTAAATCAACGTTAAGTATATTATATAATTATGCTACATTTTAATACCGGTTTTTAATGCAAACAGCCAACAACCCAGGCGTGGCATCCGAAAGTAAATGGCCTCCACTGGACGTTGCCAACACGAAAGTCATAATCAAAGAACTGCCGCTCAAAAATGAAGCGTTTCATTGCTGAAGTGCTTTTCGATGCCTCCATTTTTAGATTTACTTACTTACTTTTGCAATCGAAAAAATCAATATTCTCTCAATCTATTATCAAAAATATAAGAAATTCTTACGTATTTGCCACGCTCGCGTTACCTTGGTATCAATGGCAATGTTGAATGCGCCATAATTATCACGTTAAATGGTTGCCTATATTAATGGAGTTGTATACTAATTTCATTTCCCCTTGATGTACGTGTCAATGAATGCGTTAATCCGCACGCTAAACTATTGGCCACGGCGTAGTCATTTTATTAGCGCGCTATTTAATGCATTAGGACGCTAATGTGGCCAGGGGGGGGGGGGTAATCAAGACTTAACACGCTAGATTTACATTCATCTAATTTATTTAATCTTTTTTTTAAGTTACATAATACTTTATTAGGATGTAACAAATAATATAACATATTTGAATAATAAGTATCTTAAATAATTATCGAGTTTCTATTAAATAAAAACATTGACTAGAATTTTATAATTACAAACCTAGATAGCGATAATTGAACCATCTCATTTTATCTTTAAAGACTGAATACATATAAAAATGAGAACGAAACGAAGAATTTTTTATTTAAATATATTAATTTTGTAGCTTAATTCATTTCCTATTTTATAAGTACCGTTCTAAATTCAAACTTTGTAATTTTAAATTATAATTTTTATTAGTATACTTTTCTTTATCCATTTCAAAATTGCTTAAATTGAAAAAGCATTGCAAAAACCGTGTTCTGGTTTCACTGCAAGCTTGTTAGTCTTAAAAAATAGAAATAAATATTATAATAATATTCATATATACTTTTTAAATCTAGCACACAAGTTTACAAATTAAAATTACGTAAGTTTATTAATTTTGGTCGAAGAATAAAGTAAAAAATGAGATGGCCCCATTCTCGTCTTGGGTTCATATTTATAACATTTATAAAGTATAAACATGAAGCTATAATAATTATATATATTATTGTAAACATGAAATTAAAGCGCTTTTAAAGATAGCTATAAAGCAAGACATTAATTTCTATGCTAAATACTTTCTACGGTGCTTACAAATATAAGTTTCATCTACTCAAAGACTTCTGGTAATAAATAATAATAGTATTTTGGAAATATAATTATATTACTTCAAACGTATACTTTATATTTCCACAACGGGGTACTAACGTTCTCTATATTTTACCATCGTGCTAAGATCTTCATGACATGCAAGAAATTGAGTCAAAATCTCTACATATCTGGAATAAATAACACGTTACATAAAATTGAACTAAGATCATTAAATATTTACTTTCTAACATTTTATAAACAAATAAATTACCTACAGACGACATCTAAGCACTACTTTATTTACGCTATGAATTAAATAGGACACAATATAATCACAGACAGACAATTAACATAAAGTCTATTAAAATAAATTATACATTATATAACTAAACGTTAAGAAATAGTAAATTATATGTTTTATAATATCACTATAAATAAAGCTTCTATATAAGAATAAGAATTTAAGTTTAAAGTATGTATCTTATTATTAATAATAACATCAATATATTCAGTATAGAATAGGCCTCTGAACTAGGTCCTTAGAACTTTCAATCAATATAGTTAAATTCTACATCAAATTCAAGTTTGTTATTCATTTTTTATAGAAATTTTACGTCGGTTATTTGAGAAATAACTACTTTTCGTTACACAGATTACTATTATTATTTTAATATAAATAAATCAATATATGCGTGTGTAAAGTTATTGAAACTACTCTTCATATTTCTTTAAAAAAATCCTAATTCAGAACATATGACTAAAACAAAAAAGTAACTACCAAGTGCGAGTTCACACGGCGATTACGTCTTGTGTTTTTAAACGTACCCGGACGACTTTGAACGACGATTGACGATGAACGCGTGAACAATTCTTGTTTCATACACTTTCTGTTGTTACTGCAGTCGAATATCTACCGTCAAAATAACGCACTGTATTGTCGTCGTTTGAACCCAATGTAAGATTTACAGATTATTCAGTTTTTAAGTATATGAATGTCCACAAGTTACGCTTTTAAATACAGGATTATTCTAGGAGAAAACTAAGATAAATGCCAAGTGCATCTCTTCTTTTGAAACTAAAACACAAGGTAGTTTGTAATAACGTTGAAATACTTCAATCAAATGTAGCTAAAGTCGTACCGCTAGTTAAAGAAAAAGATAGATAAATCTTAGCGTTACGGTTCGTACTCACATATATCTGTCACTGACGATTCGGTATTAATTACGATTCGTTAAAGACGAATAAACAAATGTCCACATTTATTTTATGAGCTCTATGTAGTGACAGTTTATAATTATGTATTTGTACTTTTAAAGCGAATTTGTATTCTTCTACGATTCGTGAATAATTGAATACGGTTAAAGACTTTATGTGGTACAGTTAAAATAAAAACGATTCGTTTTAAATCACGAGACAGGAAAATAACGTGTCATTTGAGTGGAAATTAGGTTGTATACGGTTTTGCTTAGACTGTCTTCCTGGTAAGGAACCAAGTTTGCATTGGCTCTGCTTTCCCCTTCATGGTGACATGTCCGCGATACGTCAGCTCAAATTGTTCATCGTAGTTCTCTTCTTTCATCAGGTAGCTGGAAATTTAGACATATTTCTGTTAATACGTTACTTAAAAGCCTTATGAAATTAACTAAAATATTTTTTTTAACATAATACACCATTATTCTATAGAAATGAAAGGAAAAAATAACATTTTAATATAAGAAACTTGTTTTTATTTTACAAGTCCTACTTATGATAGAAGACCTTCAATATGTAATACATTTTTAAGATTATATTGGAGCGTCTAGGTTAGTATTAGTAATTACGTATATATAATATCATTTAAACTGTTATTATTTCAACTATAAATACGTCACCAACGATATTATACATATTTTTTGTATAATGTACCGTTGTATGTCACTGCATTATCAGCATTACGTGTACAATTTTCAAGTTAATATTACCCAAAAACGTGCGTTTTGTTTTTCAAATTAAAAAATATTATAAATCTTGTATTACTACTATGTAATAAAAATCGTTTTCAACTATATAGTAGACTAGACAATCATTCCTATGGTTTCCAAGCTGTAAACGAACTAAAGCGGATTACACCACATATGCATGGCTTCAGCTGGAAACGAGGGTCCTATTTTGATTTCCATCATTATTTGTCTACGCGTTCTACTAGTGACATTAAAAAAGACAGTGAAAAAAGTAAAACGTCACAAAATTAAAGTCAAATAAATTAGAAAGTTGTTTTTTATAAATTTATTCTTACCAACGATAAAATCGTAGTGTTGCTTCAAATCATGGATACGTTTATGGATTTCTATTTTGACGGAGTGTTTAGTAATATGAAACGGGATTTCTTGAACGAGAGATATAAAAGACGGGAATTGGTTGCATATTTCAATTCTGTCATCGCTGGATGTGCAAAAGGTAATTGACATTATCTTTGGTACTAAATTTTGATCTGTGTAATGATAAATAGATTGAACTATCATTGATATCATTAACTGTTTTTATGACAATAATATTTTACATCTATAACTAGTATACAAATAAATTAGAATTTTATAATTGTATTTTTAAAGCCGATAAATTTAAACTTAGATTGGAGCTATTCAACAATAATTTGAAATTAACGATATTCTATTATATGAGATGAAATTTTAAAAAACATAACCGTCTTTTTTAAGTACTAATGATAATTCCAGCGATAACTTGCATCAAAGTTTCACTTCTTAATATTTTAACTTTAAATGCATTCTTAAATTTCCAGGTCAAAACAAATCTGACGTGGCAACTTGCAGGAATTTCATTTTGTCAGCTCTGAGATACCATAATAACTGTAAATCAGAAAACGGAGACGTGTGCCTAATGGGAAAGTACCATGACGTTCTATATGTAGCTGTGAAGTTAGCTTTTGATTGGAGTGTTCAAGATAATGGCGTAGTTGCAGCGTTATTAGATGAATTATACGCGTGCGAGAAAACTTTTGAGAGGATATTTTTGGGTATGTTTCTACTTAATCAACTACATCTGTAATTTATTATTTGAAGATAGAAATTAGACGAAAAGCAATTTCATGGTCATTTTAAAATGATGTTCGTTATTAGAAATGTACAACTTAAATTTCATTCATTTAAAATGCCTGGTAATAAGCAATTCATAAAGATTTTTTTAGTTAATTTCGTATGCACTAAAAACAACAATCTTAGAATTAACAAAGTATTATTTTCAAACTAAACTTCTTATGTCAAGAAAAAGATAAAAGAAAGTGTTATATTTTTAGGCGCCATTTTTGGAACATCCGCTCCACATTTCCTAGCCGGCTGGAAATCTGATTTTATGGACAAAGAAGAAAACGTCCATGCACTTGTATTCTTCTTGGATCATGCTACCAACGCTAATCTTGAATATACAGAAGGTGATAAAGCGTTTCGGTTCATCGATGTCCCGTTAGAAAGTTGTGGCAAAGCTTCTCCAGTTCGAGTGGTAATTCAACTAGGAGCTTCAGAAATGTTAATGATATTGCTGAGATTTGGCGCTAGAATAACCTATGAAAATGCTTCGACGAATCCTGTTGAATCAATACTGGACAGACTCAAGGAATTCAACCGAAAATATCCATACGAACTTGTCACTTGCTTAAAACTTGCTCTGAGAGCAGTTCCACGATTAAATTTTACAGTTGATAAGGCTAGCTTAAAGCATTTGGAATTACCAGATGATTATAATTATCAAAGGAAAGTTGCTCTGGAAAAATACGGTGAGATATTAGAAGATCACCTGGTACCTACTTCGAGGTGTGGTTTGAGACCTGTGGAGTTGAAGCATCTATGTAGATGTCAGATACGACATACGCTTTGGAATAACTTCGAATTGCCGTTCGGTATTTACAAGCTTCCTGTACCGGCGTCCTTGAAAAGATATTTAGATCTGTTCGATGATTAAACTGTGTGATGTGATAATTGTTTCTTTTCCTTACCTGTAAGTGTCTTCGCTGACATTGATAGTGCCAGGAACGCCAGTAGTTTCGCATCGGCTGGTTAAGTTGACGGTGTTTCCGAAGAGGCAGTAGCGAGGCATTCGATGACCGATCACACCAGTAACTACTTCGCCGGAGTGAATGCCGATAGTAATACCCTGTAGAAACATTATTTTGTTTGATGCAGATGTTTTAAAAGAGACTACATTAAACTGTAGAATCCATAATATTAGTATTATTATAAATGCGTGTGTCTGGTTGTCCTTCTTTCACGGCACTATGGAGCGCCGATATGGTTTGATTTTGATGTGGAGATAGTTGGGAGGGTGAAGAGTACCATAGGCTACTTCTTATCACAAAAACCACCCCATTTACCTGGGATGATCCATTACAATGTGTATTTCAACTAAAGTTAAGAATGTATCTAATAACAAAGCGTTGAATGTAAAGTAATGATAAAAAGAAATTAACAATTAAAATATTGAACAAATTAATGAATCGTAACTAAACTTTTTTTTTCAAATATAGCTGAAACTATCTCTTATAATACGTACAAATTACAAGTGTCATTTGTTTTCAATAATTGTGATATCAGTGAGTCAGGTCTCATGCGTTACCCACCGAATATCGGCATAAACTTTCCGTACAACCTATTACATAGTAAGTTGTAATATAATTAATTATAAATGGATGATAATGAAAAGTAATTACATACATACATACTATGGACAACAAGCCTTAATATCTATATCACTGCTCGTATACATTCTACTTACCACTGGCTCACCGTCAACCGTGACAGTCCTGGATAAGTCCATCATCTCGAGCGCGAGGAGCGAGATATGCTTGGCATGCGCTACCTTGTACTCCGGCAGACCAGACACGGCCATGTATTTGTCTCCAACTGTCTCCACCTGAATAAAAAACAATATTTTCATGACAAAACCAACTCAAATATACACACGCACACACATATATACACACACGTGACTTATGGCTACTAGCTGGTAACATTCGGTATAACCAGCTTCGAGGTTAAATTGTTGGCTCAACATTATTAAAATTATAATTCACCCCTTCAAAAATACCTTAGACTCGTTGAAATAATTGTTAGTTACATAAAAATCTACCAGATCGGCTAGCTACCAGCAACTTGTTAGAGTCAACAGCCAAATGATTCGTTCTATTACGGGAGGTGCTTTAATACCCAGTATTACCTTTTTTTCTTGTCTTATCTTTTTTGTTTGTAAACGGATCGTGAATGCATTCGGCGTTGCTGATATCTTTAGGCAACAACGTCCGCTTACTTTGGAGACTAGTCTGGTCATTAAATAAATCAATAAAATAATTATCCATCTTACCTTGTAGACATCCGGGTTTCGCTTTGGGTCAGTCAGCACATCAAAAGCGGTGTATAAATCATTGAGCATCTTGACAATCTTCATAGCGCCCTTATGATCAATGTTTCTGGCGCAGTAGTTAGCAAACCCCACAATGCCACTGAATAAGAGTGTGACAGGATCATAGCGACGAGCCGGCACGGGACGGCGGTGACGTAGTTCAGTTGCCACGCTGATTGGCAATACAGAGTAGAGGAGTCTGGAAAAATATGATAACAATTTGACAAACTGTTATAAAACTGGAGTAAAAATGTAAAATAGTAAAATTATATTTTAGAAAGAGGTAGAAATATGGTTTATAGCTGGACGTAGGGAAATTAGAGGAGGTCTATGTTAAGCAGTGGACCTTCAAATACTGATAGATAGTCGGGGAGATATAAAGATTGATTATTGTACCCCTGATGAAAACGAGACTGGAGAAGAAGTTACTGGAGGTATGTTAAATAAAGGCAAGCATGATCCTCCATACTTAAGTCAGGAAGACTCAAAAAGTTTAAAAGTTTGTCTATAATATGTACAAATAAAGTAACTGGCAAAGTTGCTGATAGTTTCAAACTACATTGCTTTTACTCAAAGCGTCTTAACATAGCTAGTGTAGTTTTAAAGTAAAATAAATTCTAACCTATCAGTTTTTTGCTTCTCAGCTTCTAGCTCGCGGAAGGTTTGCTGCAGCTTGTCCGTCAGGACTTCCAAGTTCTGGGTCAGTTTGTAGTCGGCTTCGAATTGTTCTGACATGAGGACCAGGTCTCGGGTGGCATCGTGGAGCGGAATATCAGAGATGCACAGGCCACGACTGAAATGACGAAAGGAATAAAATATAAGGTAAAAGTACTCATAATAGTTATGGTTTTGACTTTCCCATTCCTATGTATTTCTGTTTTAATTTAATTTAACCTGATTAAGTTTAACGCAGCTGAACTTATTGAAAAATATATCGCCTTCTTAGTTACACTAAAATTCAAAGTTACGCAGATTGACACTAACGCATCAGTTTACAAATTAACAGTAGATATTAAAATGGAAAATCTTGATAGAAACAGTATCAAGGCAAGAATTTTAATGAGCTTCTTTTATACTGATATTTAAATAAAAAAAATTATAATAATAATTTACAACAAAGACATTGAATATACATTTTCCATACCGTGTCAAATCATCAAGATTGGTTACGCTCGGATAGCACTGGAATACGACGACATCTGTTTCCGGAATGTACAGCATTTGGCCCTGCGAAGATATTTATGAACGGATATAAAACTTACCTAACTTCCACTTATAACAACATTTATACTCGAAATCCTGTGATAAAAACGTAACCTTTTACGTCAATAAATGTTTGTTAATAATTTATTACTGAATAATATTTTTTGATTCAATAACTAGCTTCCATTACTTATTATTAGTCAATGAGGAAATTGCGTCTTTGTTCAATAAAATATTTGAAAATCCGAGCATATATAACTACCAAAGTTCTCCAGTTTGGGTTAAGGGAATGGTTAAAGCCAACTCAAATTAGTTAAAACTCAAAAACCTCATAACTTAACGACTGCTCGCTGTTTAGCTATAACAACCAGGATTGACGTGACAGTTAAAACAGAATTCCAAAGAACGGAAACACTTAAATTTTTTTTTGTTCTTAACGGTTAGCCAGCCATCTTTCGACTACGGACGTGATTGTTTAATCAATAAAAGTTTTCGGTTTGGCTTGGTAATTCATAAGTTCCATTCCAAGTAATTCATAACCAAGGAAATGTAGTATCTGGTTATTTTATTTCATTTCAAAATCTTGTGCGATCTTATTAATTTTCACTTAACCATTTACCACAACTCTGCAGGGTTTAGGATAACAGTTTTTTTATACCTAAATTCTTATTTTAAAGTTATCATTCGATGGGAACTTACCTTGAGCCGCAGCGATGCTATTTCCTCATGAGGATCTGTAACGGTCATCTCTTCGGGCTTTGTCTTCAATACATATACTGTATTAATGTGGGCCAAGACATTGGAAAATGTCATTACAAGATGAGGACGTACCTGAAATAGTAAAATCTTCAGTATTGTAATCGTCAATAATTTTAATCGTTAAATTGTACTTTGGTAAGTTTCGTGAATTACGTCTACAATTCACTCTCGATCCGAGTGGACGTTTGTAATCTTAACCTGACTTAAACATTTCAAAGCCAAAGTCAACAAAAAAACCCAAAATTTGTTCTTTGGATATTTCTTACCTAGAAGGTCATGAGTATAATTTGCGTAATAAATTAATATTGCTTTAAAGTTTTGATAACAATCCATACCGTATCCAAAACATCAGTAATCTTGCAGCCGGGTCTGGTGACCCTCGGCAGGAGGCGAGACACAGTACGACCAGCCTGAACAATGTTCAGTTCACGATCAAACATCAGGTGGAAGGGGAATACCCGGCAGAATGTAGCTGGGCTCACCTTAGGCTCTGGAAATTAAATAGCCCAAACACTGAAACCACTTGAATGAAAAATAAAGTATAAAAATATTCCAGTGATGAGTTTTAACTTCGCATCTTGTGTAAGGATTAAAAGTTTGGACAAAATTAATCTTTTTAATATAAAAGAAGTCCTGAGTGACTGACATATCGCCTCTTTCCAAGAACAACGTGATATTTATAAAACCAGAACTCTACAGGAGAGCATTTTCAAACATTTAAATGTTGATAAATTCTAAAGTATTGATAACTTTAGTGTGTGAAAACAATGAAATTGTGTGCTAATTAATATGCTTTTTGAATATGAAATAAATAAAAAAATGATAAAAACAAATAAATCGTTTTTTATGAGACGTCACGTTGCTCTTGTAAAGAGACGATATCATTGCCCACAGCACAATTTTGCTAAAATCTAGCGAACAAATATCCTTTATAATGTTGACATGTTGTAATAACGCGAATTTTACCAAATACCCGCTAGATCAACAGAATTTAAATTTCTTTGTCATGTAAACCGCGACAAGGGGTTAATGATCCTGTCAATCGCTGTACGAGTTGAAATTCGATACAATTCTCGATTTTACTTACGTTAAATAAGGAGGATTTTGGAAAAAAATATTTAGAAAGTAAAATGGAAGATTTTATTATACAAGCGGGAGAAACCAGCAACTTTACTTCATTCAAATTAATGTTTAATAATAAATTAAAATAAATATGTTCTACTTTCATTTGATTGCGCAGAAGAAAAAAAAACGATTTGACTACTTGCTATAATATAATGTCGTCGGTAAATTGACGACCTGTAAGTATTGACTACTGGTTGACTACTAATTGGTGAACTGTAAATAAAAAAAAGATTATTAGGAATATCTCCACGATATGAAATATTTTTTTTGCTTAAAATAAGACTTTAAATTTGAAAATTAGGAAATAGATGACAAATTTTTGACCATAGTAAAAATAATATTTTTTTTTGAGATAAAGCCAAAAAACCTCACGATAAAACTTCTTAAAGTTATCGAGTGAATGTGAGAAAGTTAAAAGATAATTATATGACGTACGGGTAGATGGGTCTCATCTCGAAACTCGAATTTTTAGAAATTCTACAACAATGTTTTCGCAAAGCAAAAGAATTTTGTGGCAATGCCATCTGCCACGTCTTTTAGGAGCATCCAAGGAATTCTGTGGGCACCACATATTGGTTAGAATAGGAAAAGGTAAATTGAATTAAATAAATCGTACCTAAAGACAGAGTTTCAATTTCAGCAATTTCAGGAGCAGAGACTCGACCAGTGGTAGAGGTTTCGGTGATGAGAAACTGAACATGGTCGCACTCTTCCTTCGTCTTCAGAACTTCAACCTTCACTTCTGTGTTGTGGAGTTTACTAGTCACAGTCTGTGGAGAAACATTGCGAACA
>DWPA01007062.1:0-10571 GCA_018251375.1 Calpodes ethlius | reverse complement strand
GTCGATTGACAGACAGATTTCTCGTAGGCCTTGTCGTTTGACAGTCAAATTTCTCGTAGGCCTACAGAATCCAGTTGAGTCACAGTTTTATTTTGAACCTGTTTTATGTTAAAATATTAATATATATATTATATAAATATAATTAAATAAAAACTTTATCAACGCAATACTCAGCCCGACCGAGTCAATATTCCGCCAGTATAGTTCTCGTAACTACTTTTCATGGACGTTGTCGGAATAAATTTTGTTCCAGCGCTTTGCTTTTAAGCCGGCGGGACATATTCAGGAATCGTTTTTACTTAAAACGTTTTGTTATTAGTATATAGGGTATGGTTACGTAAAATTGTGCACTAGTAAAGTACGATAAATAGTTTTAGACTGACTTAATATTGATTATGACCGATTAATTTTTCTTTCGTTAATTACAACTACATGTGACCAGATACGTTAGTAGCCTATCATATAAAAAAGTAAAATAATTGATACTTCCCAATCTACCCAAATTGTAACATTGCAGATTTATTGACCATTATTACAAAATACCGTGAGATCATTTGAAGCATTTATTGAACTTGCAATGTTTATCAATTGGTTTATTTTGATTAAGTATCGCAAGCTAAATTTCAACTCATATATCATTTTTATATTATGATTATTAAAAGCATGACAGGTTACTCAGAATTGCCGCTAGACGAGGAACCTCCTCAGACATTTGTACATTAAATTTTTTAAACTTTGAATTGTTGTTTAGCAATTTTTGTTATCAATATTTTTCTATTCTATATACTTATATTCGACATGTAAGATAATTATAACACTAAGTATACCAACAGTGTATTGCAATGACATTAGTGGTTGTGGAAGCGCATTTGTGTGCCTCGAAGCAGCCTGGTTTGGACACGTTACGTGTGATTTTCACTACCCGTCGCTTAACCGCAAACTGTAGCATTAACGGATGACCATCGGTTTCGATGTTGCGAATCAATACTGCTAATCCTAGTCTGTGAAGCAGTATTTGTGTCGGAGCCGTTTTATTTAAATACAGTTTAAATAAACACAACTCAAATACTGGAGCTAATTTATTTATTTATTTAATTATAAGTAAGTGTAATTATATACCATATCTCTCCTACATTTATCTTTCTCACATCAGGTCGGTTGGCTGGAAGAGATCTAATAGAGATGACCGCCTTTGTACTAATGTTTCATCATAAAAAAATTACTACCTGTGTACAACAAAGAAATAAATAAATTAATTCATTCATTAACAGCGCAATCAGTATACTCTGTACTATTGAGGAGTTACAATCTGGAGTTAATGCAGAGTGAGCATCGGGTCATGCTTATCATAGATTAGTAACAAACATTGGAAGTTAACATTGGTTAACCAAAAAAAACATGTATGTCTGTTCCGGCGCGCGACTAGAATGAAATTCTTTACGTTTATACTTCAAAACGAATGTAATCTGATATGAATATTAATATATTTTTTATATTTTCGTCACGTAAAGGAAAATGCATTATACATAACCTGTCAAATATATAATATTCTTTTCCGTTACTTCGTATTTCCGCCATAGATAATAGATTTTTCCCATTTCACTCCTACCGAACGCCGCGTTGATGAATTTTGTATCAAATATTAAATAATTTTCTACCGCCCTAAGTTGATTGGAAGAGAGAGCTTCTTACATTGAGTATACTATACGTTTATAAAGTGTAATAAATTTGAAATAATCCTCTAATTCATATGACCAGTCTTTGTGTAATTATATAATTGGCTTCTCCGGAACAGCTTCACTAATTTTGACGAATCTTGATCGAAAAATGAATTTATATTTTACGTAACGCCATCTATAATAGAACAAAAAAGCGTTCATATTTAATCAATGGATACAGTTTGCGGTTTTGAAAAACAGATGGCGCTGATTAATTAATTTATTAACGACCATTAAAACACTGTCGGTTGCGACACCAAACCCATTGAAACTCCCTTACAATTCCAATTTTATCAGCGTTACATAAAATAAACTATAACACAGCGGGAACTTAATGCAAATTCGTATTTGCAAACCCATCGTCTTTAGTAGTAATATAAATATACAGTAATCCTTTCTAGGTTTGTGTTTAATTCCATTGGCCTCATTTACAAGAAATCCTTAGGTGAGTAAGTCAAGTCGTAGCCGAGGCTTTAGTGGAAGGAGTGAGTGTAGGGAATTAACGCGAGTGTGTGTCCGAGGTGACGTTAAGGAGCTTTGAGTTAACTAGTACACCAGTTTAACTTTTGTTTTAACCATAATAGTATAGTTTAACAAACAAAACACTAAAGACTTTTTTCATTAAGACTACCTTTATTTATCTACATTGGAAGAGCTCATAGATATACTATAGCTGGTAGGACCCATGTATGGTTCACCCGTGGATGAACCACCCGCCTCATCTATTTGCAATTATTGCCTTATAGCAAATGTGTTCCGTTTTCAGGGGTGCTTTAGGTTGCCTGTTTGAAGTTGTATAATAAGAGACGACCATCTGTTCTCAGGGGTAGCAACACACCTATGACCAACTTCGTGTACGCCAAATTACAAACAATTACTAACAGGACTAACTTACACATACAGCCCTATTATTTAAAGTAGTTTGTTACTACAAATAGGGGATGGTGGAGTGGCAGCTAGTAGTGGCAAGCACGTCGCAAATCGACACAGAAATAAGCTGTTATTTTGTATTGTTAACTATACCCAGTACTAGCTTTCAGCCCGCGGCTTCACGTGATCCCAGGTTATCAGATATGGCTTTACGTCAATGATATTTACGTCACGCAAGGAAAGGTTTTCTTTTAAGCGTAGATAAAACAGGTGGAAATGTATAAATTGCTGAAGAAAACGCATTCTCCATACAAACATTCATCCCTAATTGTACCATTTTAAACCTTTATTTTTACAACAAAATGTATTCTAAGCTGCTTCGACACCAATAACACGACTTTCTTTTATACATACAAATATATTAGGCAGGCCAATGTTTATGAGTCGTAAACCTATACATATGTTACAAATCTTCAGTAGCCGAGTTAAGAGCGCACTACGCTGATAATGACTGATCGCAATGATGATTAAAATGGCATACACGGTGTAGGTACGGCAGGTAAGCAATACTGGATGACTAAGTAATGAATAGAATGGAACGGAAACGTTTCCCATGCTGTGTCGTTACTGACATGGTGCACTCCGCCAACGCCACCCCGTAGTTGTAAAGTGGTAGGGTTGTCAACCACACAGAAAATATTATTATAGAAAATATTATATGAATGTTAAGGCGCGGAAACTGTAAAAATTACTGTAGTTATCTACATTTGAAGATATTTAAGAAAAACTGTTCCTAGAGGTATTTGTTAACAAAATGTTTAGCTGTTTGTTGTTTCGCCTGTGTGGTTGTTTCTATTGATCTAAGCATAAGTTCATAATTTTGATTGCATTTTTACTGATGTATGTTGCTTGGAATAACATTTAACTTTACTTCACCGATTTAATTAATCATCTAGTAACGACTAGCCAAAAAAGTGAAGTATTATAAGCTCTAATTGTTAATGACAAATTAACTAAACATACGTCGATAGATAAAACGCAATAAACGTCTCCAAACACATAGTGACAGCCCTGTTCAAAACTCAGGCGGCGCGTGAAACACGCATACATTTCCGCAGCGAACGTCGCTCGGAATGACAAGCGTCTCATTGTCGTCGCGTTCGCCGCATTCGAACTCAAGCGGTATGTACTTGGTAATAGTTTTAGCTGTCACTATCAACATGGGAACATTAGGTAATAGTTAAACCGAGAATAGAATATCGACCTTGTAGCCTAGTTTGTGAACTTTGTGAGATTTCTGACCCCTGTGAGCTCGATTCGCTTTCGGTGTGGCATCCCAGTGGGTAGATAGATAACTAAAAGTTTGAGGGTAGTTGTAAAACCCAATGATAATTTTGTGGCTACTACTATAGCGTTTTTCCTGAGTGCAAAACTCTATTAGATCTCAAGACCTGTATGACGTTGATGTGCGGTACTTTCAATAACTATTCAGTAACGTCCCGTGTGCCAGTGCAGGAGAAAGTATAAAGAATATGCCTCGTAACAGTAAAGGCGGCACATCACGCAATATGATACAATACGTACATATCCGCAGAGGACGCCGGGGTGCTGGCCAGAATGACAAATGGCCATTGTCTATTGTCACGTTGAGGTGTCAGATTGTGAAGCGAGAGCTAAGCACTTTGGACTCGTGCGGTAATGAGTAGGGAAAAGAAGCATTTAAGTTTTTTTCAGTTTCTAACGACTATATTTATAGTCTAGTTGGTAGTGAACAGTACAATAAAAATTCCCGGGTTCGACTCCTCGGCAGGGATAAATTTTTATGTCATGTTAAAATATTTTTTGTGAAAATATTTTACGTAATAAGCTTAGGTTAACTTGTTATAATCATTTGTTATAGTTTGTCTATAACATTAAGACTTATTGAAAGATATTTATAACGATCTTAAAAACATTATTCCACTCGATATCAGATGTTAAATGAGAATGAACCCAATCACTTGTCCTCGATCGCCTAAAATACCTTTAAATGAAAATAAATCCTTGCTCTTATAAATGACAAACCTCTTCACAAAGAGATTTCTAAGAGAAGTAATTGACCCTCAACGATGACCACTCAATTATTCCCTCTCGTCTCCTTTCTACGACCGTACCTGTTTTGTGTTCTTCCGCAAATTAGTCTCCTCTTACGGGTGCTTCATCTTTTGGCATCTGTAACAAAAAACGAGAATATTTAAAAAGTATTCCTTACAAAGGAAGTGCTGCTCGCAATAATAATTGTAGGCTTTGAGTCGCGTCGCGATGTTCAACGCATTTTCATCCTGCATTTTTAATATACCCTTTACCACGTTTTCTATGACACTCCATAACGGTGTAAACAAAGTGTGTTTGTGGAAAATGTAAGTCAGTCGAGAAATTGGTACGGGGTTTTGGAACTGTTCCAACTTTTATGAGCACTCCCTTATTTTACTGTAATTAAATCAAATAATACCAGGTCCTGGAGGTTATTGCTACCGACGACTAAATACGGCATTAACATTGTCGGTTGTAGTACAATTTTCATCAGGATTTAATGCAGGATGAAAGAACTAAAAACGTGCTTCTTATTAACAACTTAATTATTAAGAACTTTAGAGTTCATTTCAAGCACTCAACGTAACGAAGAAATGCACGTGAAAGAATAAAAATTGCCATACTTATATCACAGATTACAAAATAAAATGTAGATAATAAACGTACTGTTTTCACAATACCACTGAAAAGAACTAATCATTATTCCGAGAATAAATATATGTCTTTCAAACAAATATCGGCGCAAACAAGGAATAGATCTCGGGATCCATTTGCAAGGAACACACAATACCAACCAAGCTATGGAAAGCAAGTCATATATATATATAGAATTACATTAATCTAGTCATGATTTATAATTCAAAATACATCTCATTAAAACATAAATGACAATAATTCAACAATTATCGCTCATTCCTTCCATACTATACCAAAACCGCAATTATATTCTAATCGCGTATGCATACAGTTCAAAAACCCCACTGACAAAAATAATACCGTCCGATATGAATTCGTACGGTACTGACTGTTTTCCGGTGTGCCAACTCGCTTAATAGTTGTTGACTAAATTATAAAACAATTTAGGCAGTTGGATGTCACACTTTGGCGTACATACTGCTTATTGCGCAGTGTGCAAGACCAGAAACAATAATTTAAATTCTTCATTAAAATGTTTGCTGACAATTGAACCCAAGACCTTTTGAATGACGGTCCGGTATGGCAACCATTGTTATTGTCCATTTTGAGAAGTACTGCAAAGATTAATCAGAAAAGTATCTCAAATATTAATAGTAGTTAGCAATCAATTACCAAACAATTTTATACTTTATTCAGAATCAGAATCAGAATCCTTCATGTTCATCAATGATGATTGGTAATTACTATTAGTACAAGATAAGGATGTTTACCACACATCATCAAGTTCAATGTGCTCCTTTGTTGGGTACTGATACAAAATATTGTGTGACTTCTCAATATTAGATGAGGTAAAATAAAATAAACCTAATGAGATTTGAATTACCATCGTACAAAATGACAGGTTTTTATTCTGTATATATGTATATTTAAATGGTTAATTAAACGCGTCTGAATTCAAATTTAATGGACACTTAATTAAAACAGAATTAACTTCCAAATTTCACTAAGTTAAACATAAAGGGAACCTACTTGCTTGAAAGGCGTATTTAGAGTATTTATTTTAATTTCAAGTCTGTGCAAAAGGATTTAAAAAGATGCCAGATTACAAAGCAAAAGCAGGTAATCTGGGTTAACCCTTGTTTTACATTTGGGAGGATTTCTTTCAGTCCATGTTTAACATGAGTTTAAATAAGTACCTCAGAATGAAAAATTCAACAGTTTCTGTACAGGTACACTAAGTGCGAAAATGTATTCTTTTACGCTATATTTTTTATTATTAGGTAGCAGCATACCGGCGATGTAATTGTAAGAGATAGACACTAAAGGTATCCCGGACGAGTTGCTGGCGAAATATTCAACACCACAGGACTGAGAAAAGATTAGTAGAATAAACATAGGACGTAGATACAATTAGATATAAGCTCAAAAATTTTTCACTATAGAAGCAGCGTGCATGTAGTGGGACTGAATAAAAATTTTATATCGATTGTGTTTCCCAAATGGGTGTGGGAAATTAGGATTTATGTAAGTCAGTTGGTCTGCTAAACCTCCAACAACAACAACAACAACAACATCAACAACAACAAAAACAATTTCTGACAACAACACTCACATTTCCAATAAATGATTAGGTAATTAAAATTGTAATTACAACAAATCAATGAATTTTGTTAACTAAATGCAAAGCGTTACCTGATGAATGTCTATTGTTAAATCACTGCACAGATATATATGGATGGAATGGATGGATCGGAATTGAATTGTATCCATACCATATACTACACAATAGGCTACAATGGCATGACTGAACTGTATAGGTTTTGTTCACAATGCATCGGGTGCATCGAAACGTACGTCAAACTTCATATCAGTACTGTACATTTATTTTATTTTTGACCCAATAAGTGGATAAAGAATTGAACAATAAATCGTCAAATATTGCGAAACTAAAAATTTTTCAATTATCCATTTATTTGACGGATAACGCATTATAACCATGAAAGATCCTATATTTCTGTTAAAGATATTACCTAACATCGATCCCATAAAAACGTTGCAAGTACCTACATCTAAAACGAATACCTTTTGATAATAAATAAAAACCTTCGACTCTTCACAAAAGCGACAGCGAATTCAAGCTTTCATCCATCGGATTGAAAGCTTTGAAACCAGCTCGGTTGCTGGTACATGTCATAAAATTTTAATTAAAAAAAGCTCTTTACATGTAACCAACAAGCCCGCAGCTTCAACCATAATGCGCGATATGGCAACGGGATTCCCTTTGGCCGCGCGAGGTATCCACCGGAAATTGCTCATTGCTGCACACTTTTAATGACTACTTCCCCGATGAAAGCTTAATGAGTCAGTACCACGCTCTATATGGAACGTTCGGATATGAGAGTGCGAAATGGGAGAAATTTGGCGCCAAAACTGACTTGGGATGTAAACTGCTTTGATCTTTTTATGCGAAGGTACGACGAAGTGCGTGCAGCATTAGCGTAAAAGCTGTAGGATGTGTACCTACATATCTTGTTAGGTGGTCACAGGCAGATGTCTTGCAAGGCAGTGTTCGGTAAGATGACATGAGGTTATAGGGATAATGTAAGACAATCACTCTTAGGTTCATATGAGCCAGTACGACAAAGATCCTTTTTGTTCTGGGTAATAATATGAGATCAGAAGTTAAAAAAATCGAGTTGAGAAAAGTTAAAAGGAGCATTTTATGGCAATGTCTCGTATTAAAAGACGCTTAAAGCATCATATCTGTAATAAGTACCGTGTATTAGTGGTGTTACAGAAATATCTCTTTCAATTTACATGCCAGCAACGTGGTAAATATTAAATCGAAATTGTGACCAATATGAGCATGATTATGTTTATTTCATTTAGTTTCAACATTGTCATGAAAAAATATGAATGTTTAAACACATAGGACAAAAGCTATTGTCCACCTACATTCTACGCATTATTATATAAAACATATTGTACATACTCTTATTTACGACAAAATATCCTGTCACCTAAATCCTCTATTAGCTTACCGTCGAGTTTTAAAGGCAAGTACAATTTCCCTGAGCGTCCGATAAATCAAACTTACCCTATTACATGCTACGTGAATAAGGCCAGTTGTTCACTGGCGCAGAGCCAGACACTCCTTACCGGCTATGCAGCTATCATTAATCGGCCATCGATCAGCATACAGCCAATGAAACAGTCCTGGAGTCGTCCATTGTGTTCGGATATGGTCTTCGATCATTATTGGACTATCTATCTACGGTTATGCGTATTGTGATTCAGTTAATTAATTCAGGGTTTAACATTTTGCATTCTTCAGTTTAATAGGTTAAATACCTGCGTATTACTTTCACCTATACTATTCGAGATGGCGCCACGGAATGACGAAATAGTACTGGTAATGATGGGATGTCGCATGTGGTAATGGTATATAGTCCCTATTTTAAACATAGACCTGAGAGACTACGGGCAGGACATGATCGAGAGATTAGTTATATTAAACATATCATTTTTTTTATATCACTATTATTATCACTTATATAATGTTTATGTTTATTTCAATGACCAATTGTAGTGCAACTAATAGTTAACGAAACATGATTTAAAGTAGTGTTAATATTGAGAGTTCCTGAAGCTGGCTGTTTGAGCTCCTAACTGATAATACGCAATGACGCATTTACTCAATGATCGTTCGCTGTGATATACGTGATTGCACATAGAATTGATGGACCCAGCCAACCGCTGTAATTAAGTTATAACAGCTATATTTCTGCAGTCCTACTGAAAGGTCGCGTATTTGTTTGAGGGTAAAGTTCACTTATTAGTCAGATGGAGGCATATACTTAGGCTCTAATGTATAGATATATCTGTGAATACTTTAGGGTCATATTCATAAAAATATTAATGTAATCTTTGTGTAACTAAAGTATGTTTTGTCTTTCACCTACACATACAAAGTTACATATGCCAAAACAAGACAACATTAGCTAGGAAAGGTTCATAATACGATTGAGGATTTTCATAAATAAAGTCGTAATAAAACCTAAATCCACAGGTTAAAAATAAGAAGTAATCATACTTTGTGGACTTAATTTTAGTTCTTGCTTATCAATACAATCTGTACTCGTAAAGCATAATAAAAATTGTTTTATATACTTATGAAACATTAACATATTCCATAATATTAGAAAGCATGGGAAATGCAAACCAAAAAAGTAAAAACGCGGTAAAACGTAAGTTTAAAATTAAATATTTTTCGTAATAAACAAGATTCGCTCTGCTGGCGCCAGGATCCGACCTCCACTACTGAAATGTGTAATTTTACGCGCATGTGCTCCTTTCTGGCACTCAGAAGTAATCAGGGCGTAATTAGAAACGTGCATGTTTATTTTTACATATAATTCGTTTTATTTCTACATTTGACAAGTTTCCGACTGCCGCATATTGTAATTGCTTTCGGAATTGGAGAAATTAATTAGTCTGCTGTAGTTGTTGAAAAATTTGGTTCTATAAATAGTAATAGCGAGATGTCGAGTCTTTTTGGGTATGAAAGTTTGTTTGAAATTTTTATTTTTGTATCTTATAAGGTTTTCTTTATTTGGAAATAAAGGAAAACATAATAAGAAAAAAATCTTAAATTCTTATACATTCGGAGTGGCGCATATTCGCTATCTAATCTAACCACCAACGCCACTCAAACTTAAACTTTACCGTCAAACTCAGTCACCCACGACTTCACGTTAGCAGACAATGAGAAAATAAAATTGAGATACAAGACGTAAAAGATACAAGAAATAAAAAGGAAAAAGTTCCTCAAGATCATTTATAATTGACAGATGCTCCGAAAAATATTCTAAAACTACCTTGCCCTAATCTGTAAGCGAAGGATACCTTTAGGCTTATAATATAAACAAGTAATTTGCATATAATACATCACCTGCAGCTGCAGATTATTTTCGATTGTCAGCATTCCTCGATGAAAGGTGCAATTTTAAACAAAAATAAAACAAATTTAACAAAGGTGTGCGGAACATCTGCGTAAATTAACACATTATAAATCGCATCGTTAAGGGTAAGGCAGCTCTGACAAACATTACTGGCGCTTGTGGTCATTATTAGGCGTGAAATATACTTTTTTGGAACATCAGACAGATTCGAATTAAACCTTTTGTTTAACAAACTGAGTTTGTTACCAAGTAACTGAGAATGTTGTTAAAATATTCTAACAAATATAAGCAGGAACCTCATGAACGTAATATA
>DWPA01007061.1:0-10575 GCA_018251375.1 Calpodes ethlius | reverse complement strand
TAATATATTTTTTAATTAAGATTATTTCTTTGCTTATTATGATCTCTAGTTCGAACGCAGCATCATTAATTTGGTGATAAACTCATACCGTATCGATGGCGATCTGGTCGATGACCTTCTTGGTCTCCTCCGCAGCCCTCTCCATCAGCGGCTTCAGCTCCGCCAGCTCTATCTGCAGCTGCTTTACTTCCACTTCCGTTTGGTTTAGTTTGTTCAGACCTAATTACAACAAAAAAAAATGCTTTGACGACCCCTTAGCCCAGCTGGTACTGACCAAATGAAATAAAATCATTGCAAAAGTTTGCAACAGGGAATATTAATTTCTCATGTAATTACTCAATAGGTAACAGATAATTAGGTAAACAAAATGTAATTTAAAACAATAACTAAAATATCTATAATATGTTAATAATAAATTGCTCTTTTTTTACAAGACTGCTTTATTTCAATACTGTTTAATGATCATTACCAAAATTAAATAACCCCCTCCCCACACACACACACACATACAGAGAGACGCGCGCGAGGATTCCGTATTGGGGGTAGTGTGGACAATACTAATTAGACATTAGTGACACTCACTATCCGAGAACCATAATTTATCTGGCACATAATAGTCTTTTCCCCGACCGGAAATTGATGCTGGTATCTCTCGCTTCACAGGCAGGGTAACTACCAACGAGGCTACAGGGCAGTCGTAATAACCCAACATAAACAATCTAACCAGTCTTCAGAGCGTTAGACTCCGTCTGTATCGCCTTCTGCTTCTTCTTGAACATCTCGGCGTACGCGCCCAGCATCTCCATGTAGGACATGGGCGTCACGTAGTTCAGCCGGTTCAGCTGCGCGAGGAACTTCGCGCTGGCGTCCACCACGCTCTGGTGAGCGAAGCAGCACACCGACTGGCGACAAATCCGTGACTTACCACTCGCCTTCTTTCCAAATTTTGCTCAAGCTATCTCTTTTAAAATACGTATAGTGTACACATGTAATTTCAACATGTGATATATTTAGTCAGGTGTCACGCCCAACCTATCGAACATCGGCACGAACTTTCCGGACAACCTATTGTAGTCAAGAAGAAAAAGCAGAGGTTTGCAGACCACGTCCATACGACCACGTCGTATAATCGTATGGTCAAAATGTTACATACTGCCTACTTACTTCTCAAAACTTATTATTATCGTAGTCCCTGTCTATTGAAATTCCATCGTTGGCTTACGAACTTCTTCTTCTTACGCAACTTCTTCCTTGGGCACAGCGAAGAAATTTTAGTTGTATAAAACTGATGAACAACTTCCGACTTCTCCATCTTAGATCGACAGAAAGAGATAACTAAAGTTATAGCGGGATCACTCACCACCATAGATTCGATAATATCGTCGGTGGTGGTGAGCTCGTCCATATTGTGGAAGAAGTGGCTGGCGACGGACTCCAGCGCCGACTTCGGCCACTCGCTGAACCAGTCGATGGTGCAGCAGTTCACCAACGATGGAAACTGGCGGAGACGAGCGCGGAAAATCTAAAGGAAGAAATAAGACAAGATGAATAATAAACTTCAGTTAAGACTTCTGAATACATTTTTTAAAATCTGGTGCATGGTTTCGACGGATACTTCCTCCGTACTACACCACAAATATCATCTCTTTATAATACTAGTATAGAGGCAATAAAATAGCTCCTAACCGCGATCTTGAACAGTGCAATTGACTCAAATTCGATACAAAATACTAATATTATGGTAACTTGTATCACTTGAAAATGTATTTCAATTATAGGAATTCTTGAGACAGTAAGAAACAAGTATTTTTACATATAATACAATATCTTTCAACTGTATTGGAACAATAGCAATTATTAAGTCTCATGCTTCTAGGACAAGACTTCTAGACGTCTTACATAATTGTCTTACGACATTTCAGGGCGGGAACTTGGAGATTGCACTTAACAATTCATGGCTGACACTTCGTGAGACAATGAAGGCTGCGAGACAAGTCTTGTCGTGCAAAACTAGTTTAGTTTAACCTCGGCACTATAGGTCCTGGTGTGGACGCTTCTTTAAAACCTTAGTGGGAAATATGTAATCGTTTGCATATTTTATAAATTTACATATGTACGTATTTGTTATTCTATCACAGTGTCAGAAGGTTGCCTGATACCAAAAAAGTAATATAATAAACCTCTAATATTCACGTAACTGTAAAGTTTTATCCGTCATTTCGTCCTATTATAAATATATTATGAAATATTATATATCGCTATATTATGAAATTTGTGAAAATCCTTCATAGTTCTCCTTTACACTATACTTAGTTACAAATATTCTACAATGTTTAATATTTCTAGGTCCACTGGTTGAGGCTATACGCTATGTGTCCGTCAGACAACGTTAACGTTTTATAAAGTAGATCATGCAATCTTACCAGTAACATACTAGTGGTTAGAGAGTTGGTCTCCTGGTCTGGTACTTAAGTTCAAATCCTTCACACACCCTAAAATTTACATAGTCATATGCATATATTAAGTTAATTATCATTCGCTTCGGTGAAGGGCAATATCATGAAGAAATACCCTCGATACCCGAGAGATATCCATAATGTTCTCAAATGTATGTGAAATTTATTTATACTCTAGTCTGCATATGGTGCGAGGAGATTCGAACCCAACAGTGGGGTGGTTATCGGTTGTGATAATGATCAAACCAACCTCGCCGATGGGGCTCATGACGATGACGATGTGCAAGTTGCTCCGCACGCGGCGCTGGTAGCAAGCGAATAGGTTGGTCTTGGTGGCGGCCAGGTTCATCTCCATGACGGCATGTCGCACCGACATGTAGATCTTGTCCAGGTCCTCCGCCTCGTAGATGTTGGGCACGTCGCCCGAACTCAGAATGTTGTTCAGGTCCTCGAGGAATGACTCCATTTTGATCTGGTCACATCACAGGATTATATCGTATTTCATTAATAAAGTCACCTCATTTGGCCCAAAACAAATCAAAATAGAAACGGGAAACTCATATTACTTCTTACTCACTAACACTGCAACCAAATATGAAAAACCTATTTTACTTTCGATTTTATAAAAAGAACGTTTTGCAGCCAGTTGAGTAA
The DNA here is from genome assembly GCA_018251375.1 of Calpodes ethlius. Lineage (NCBI taxonomy): Eukaryota > Metazoa > Arthropoda > Insecta > Lepidoptera > Hesperiidae > Calpodes > Calpodes ethlius. The sequence goes on along the minus strand of DWPA01007061.1, from coordinate 7,465 downwards.
AAAATCTTTGCCAACGTGCCTGAATATCTATGTGGTGGATCTAAGTAAGTCTAATGATATCCAACAGAAAGATTCATCTGTATAGCTTCATTCATTGGTTGACTTAGACTCAAGTAAATGGGAGTCCCTCCCAACAATCTTTCTTTGCTAAACAATTCTCGTCACCTGCGCATCGGAGAACAAAAAGACGATGCCTCTGTTCTCGGCGCCGGCCTTCATCATAGTCTGCTTGAGGTCGTCGCGCCACTCCGCCTGACCGTAGGTCTTCGTGATCTCTATCTGAATGCACGTCAGCTCCGCCATGTTCGCCGCCAACCGAGACAGCGACTGGCGACCTGGATAACAAGGTTTCATTGCAATATCTGAGGTCATTGGAGGTCAGGTTTGGAGCATACCTACTGCTTCTATCCCGATTGGTAAAGAAGTTGTTTGGCAAAAACTAAGTATAAAACTGAGTAGTTAATAACATTCAAGACCAACCAATTAGTCTGCTTAGAAGCTTCTACTTTTGAAATTATAACCTCACGCATGAACTCAACTATCAAAATAGCCATCGCTAATGTAGTGATCTCAAACCGCTCTAAATCCTAATAATGAAAGCCAAAAAACCGTACCAGACCCCCCCATCCCCAGCAGCAGCGCGTTGGCCATCGGCTGCCGCATGATGCGCGCCACGCGGCACAGATGGCCCACGGCGTCCTCGAACAGCACCAGGTCCAGCGGCGCCGTCGACGACAGGTTGTAGTCGTCCAGGTAGTGGGACAGTACGTAGTCCAGCTAACGCACAGTGAACTTCATGTTATTGTTAATATATACAATATAAGTATAGGGTCTTCCAAAATGATAAACGAACAGATCAATCAACCTTAGACGAAGATTGCTGGGGAGTTACTTTACCAAAACGACCTTAATTAAAACTGTCACCGTCTTCAAGTTTTTTATTTTTATTTAACTTTTTCAAAAAATCGGCTCCATTACTCTATTTTTTCATTGCTGAGTTCCCAAATTAGCAAATAAGATTTTGATTATTTTTTTTACAACAGTTTACCACCAAGCACTTAAAAAAAATATCACCGACAAATATCGAACATGACATGAAAAACTTACCTATTGAACAGAGATTCCAAAATGATATGATATAAACAACATTAAACTAAAGCTTTTAAAATGAAAACCAGGTCAGTCGATTCATTGGAATCAAAACTTAGTTAATGTTTACTGATTTGAACTGATCTTTTAAAATGATTCCGAGCCTAAAATTGCTTACAGCGAAATGATTGTTAACATTAATAAAGAGATGAACACACCTTATAAAATCTGTAAATCGGCGACAGGAAAATATTTCCAACGCAGATTTCGTTAATAACAAGTTAGTTAACTCGTTACGCTCGTTAGCGCGGTAACTGGCACTCGGGCATGTTAATATATTTTACGGCAAATTTTTCAAAAAAGTCAACAGCTAGCCAGGCGTATCAAGAGCCAGCATGTATGAGTGCCGACATTAACTACGTTTCATATGAACTAGATAAAATTTCTATTTACCCAGTGCTCTAAAACAAAATATCTTTGACAAATTAATAAAAGTCTTTGTGATTCATTAGTTTATGCCTAAAGTTCTTCATTGAATTGGTTTCAAACCCTTATTGGTGCTCTACAGGACTAGGATCTCTCTTCGTAATTGAGGAGGCCTAGATTGTACTCCAGCAGTATTGAGAGCTAGATTTTAGAGTTCAAATATCGGCAGATATTACCCCGACTATACCATGACATATAGCTTAACGACTGTTATCTAACAATAACAAGAACTCCGAAGTACGGAAGCACTTGTGAAATTTGCGATTTTGTCTAGCAATCACTTTGATGAGTTACCTCGTCTTTATTAATAATTTCAACATATTTCTTGTCGTCAGCGCCGATGTCCATGAAATCTCCGAACAGCATCAGCCGACCTCCGATCACGTCGTCCGCTTTCTTACCAAACTCTGTCTTTATCTTCTTATTCAATAATCTAAAATCATTCACGCCCTTACTGTTTACTGACATCTGTATTGAGACAAGTTTTCAATTGGTAATTATAGTTTCCCTACGATTTGAAAGTAAAATGCCACGACAAGATAAAGTTGTAGCTATCCTAAGTTTTTCAATCAACCGGATCGTTGGGTACAATTTTTAACATTAGAAATCTTAAAATCACGTCAATATACCAAAGAGAAATCGCCCACGATATTTTTTACAGCGAGACAGTACAAACGCGTTTAATTACACGCATAATACAAGACGTGGGCGAGTTCTTTGCTCGGAATGCACCTACGCAAAGAAACGAAAGAACTCTAAAGAATATTATCAATATAAAAGTGTATACGGAACAAACAGTGAGGGAACGCCACGTACTTGACGAACCACTCCCGGTCCTCGCTGCACACCAGCCGGTCCTGGTAGACGCGCTGGTGCTCGTGGTACCACAACCTGATGACGTCATCTTCATCCTACACAAACATCGACACCTTCTAGTAAATATCAGAGATTGAACAGTTTTATCGTCCGGTGACGTGTGTTAAATTAAAATTAAAATTCTTTATTTCGGACAACAGTATCCATTTCTTTGTTATTAGGTACATATAAAACTGAAGGACTAAGTACAACCTACATCTAAAAACACGGTACAAAAACAATAAAAACCAAGTTAAATCAAAAAATAATCCATGTGCCTACTAAATGCCCCATTACGCAGAAGTCGTAGTAATTATAGACAAATAAATTAACGCTCACAATACAATCTTATCCAATTTTCTATATTACAGAACTCATTCATACAATACAAAGGAACAGAATTTTTGCAGTTAAAAGTATCCAGTCTTTATAAAGTCAACTATAAAATACGTTAACTGAAATGTTTTGTACCTTGACTGCGTGCGGATCCATCATGAGTATACCCTGGAACACTTTACTCAAGTCGCGGAGGTTGAACGTGTAGTGAGATTTGGTGGGAGTCGGCAGCAGTTCCTCCACCAGAGAGTTGAAGATTTCTATAGATCCCTTCAGAAACGGACCTTCTCTTATCGTGACCTGGTTGAAGTTGCGTGTCCAGGAGCCCAGGATGACGGCGAATATACCGTACTGCATTAATTTATTATTACTTAATATCCGTTAACTAAAATCGCAGTAGATTGACCTATTGTACAGATTATACACAATTATAAAACAACAAAGGCACATCTTGTAGTATCGTCACTCTCGCATAGCATCCTTAGGTTTACGAGCTGCCTCTCGAAAGAGACCACAAGTATCTTTCCGTCATCCGTGGGTAAAAAATTTGATCATTCACAGAGTTAGGTGTAAGTGCCTACATATTGATATGCAATAAAAATAAATAAAAAAATATTTTTGATTAAAACAAGGGATATAACCTATCGCTAGAACTGTACCGGATTGAATACCCCGCTCATCACCTAGATCAACCAACTGAATTTAAATCAATATTATAATTTTAATACAAATTACGTAATGAAAATGTGTGTGTGTGGTCGTGCGCATATGTAAAGGAACTTAAGTAACAGAGGTTTCCGCGCTCGTGCTTCACTCTGAGGATGGTCTCATACCACCCTGATCAATCCCAACCATAGAACTGAAGAATATTTTAACCAACCATATAGCTAAATCCCTCTAAAATCAACCGTGAATTTTTTTACACATCGGAAATTCAAAAATAACGTACATATTTTTTAAATATCAACACAGAAATAATGGCTTCAGCGTTACTGATGTCCGTGAGGGAGGGAGACCACTTCCCAGTGTATATCTCACCTGCTCGTTCATCAGATATTTATATCCGGTAATGCCTTTAGTATTACTAATATCCATGAGCGAGAGAGACCACTTACCAATAAGTAACTCATCTGTTCCTACATCAACTATTCCTGTACAAATTATAAAAGCTAATAGATCGTCTTTTAAAGTACCTCTGCTCTTACTAATTACAATTAGCATCGCTCAACGTTGGACACTAAACAAGCACAATTTAAATTTAAATAAAGAAAATAATAGTCCAGCTTGCCGGAGCCCGAACACCTACGCAGTTATCCAATCTAAGGACGTTATAAATACAAACGTGCTACGCAATATCGTCAATACTCGTTGGGTAGAGCGACCGTCCGCTTCAGGACATGGTGTAAAACAAAAAAAAATCTAAACAAATAGATTTCTAAAGCAGGTTGTGCTTTATCCTTAAATTCCTTGCTACCTACGATCTCCCTTGTTAATACATAAATTGGCCTACCTAGCTAGACACACGACACTGTTGCAGCCGAGTTCGAAAACACAAAAGCGCAATACACCGGCTAGATAATTTTAAACCACTCGTAACCCAAAATATAATCTATGTACACATTGGAACTTAATAAGTATTTAATTTACGTATTCGTTAATTATTACTTCTACGCAAGGACTATCAACATTTAAAGTGTGCCAAGTTAAAAAAAATATATCGAAAAAAGTAAAAAGAAATATTTTATAAATCAATGCATGCCCTGCTATGGAACTTGGGACTTATTAGATCTCAACTCTTTATGTCAAACTTGGCATCCTTTTGTAGCTAAAAACATACACGACTTGCCCCGTCCGCGTTGGCAAAACAATTTTTTCATTTAATACAACTTACAAAATTGGTAACGTTGGGATCAAAAGTATGATCACAGCCTGTCTTCCTAGTGGTATAATAGTCACCTTGCTGGCGTACTCCATCTCTGTAAACGAGATGTAGTGGAAGTGCCTCATGAGGCGCATGGTGACCGGGTTTCGGCCGCCGCCCGGAGGCCCCATCGCAGCCACGATGGCCATGTCCACTAGGGTGCGGAAGTCGCCAATATTAGTGCGGTCATACCAACCTGGATGCAAAAAATATATTTAACCTGTGAAAAGAGTTCGTAGAAACAACCTTCGTACTCCATTTAATTTCACTAACTATCCAAATTAATTAAAAAGTAATGGACAATAATCTATTTATATTTACTAAAGAATCACTAACTCTCGTTATATATTTTAGAATGTAGGAGACTCCAATCATTCGAGGATTGGTGGACTCAGCCACCCAGTTCAATCCCGGTGGTCGTCATACTACTACCCTCTTTCTACAGTCAATTTTCAATTATTTTACAAAGTTCCTAAGAGTAAATTAACAGGAGCTCCCGATTTCCTAGTAGGTCAATCGCCTGCTCTTCTGTAAACATTTTTATGCCGGATATTCATTGAGCGGTGATTTATAGTGAAATTTTGATGATCAGCCGGTCAAATGCTGATATCTACTTAATGGAACACTAATTTTCATGGATTAACCGACGGACGATGTTTAGCTTCAACCAGTCAACCTAGACACTTTAAACTTTATAACTATCTCTGAATGAATATTAAGCAAGCACTAAGAAAGAATTTCTATAATTGAGCATACAAATTCGTCGGATTCAGTCATTTAAACTTGGAATCTTTTAACTGAATGAATAAATTATATTTCTCCTTTTTCGATCGACAACGCAGTTTTAATCACTTTAACATTGATATCCATGGAACGATGAGCACTTATCATCAGACAACTCCTGTTTGTTTGTCGGCTATTCACATAAAAATACTAGTGACCGTGACCAGGTAGCGGTCGTACCGGAGAAGTCCATGAACTGGCGCAGCAGCTCGATGGGCGGTTGCGCGCCGTACACCTCGAGCGCCGGCATGTTGAGGTCGTCGATGAAGAACACCTGCCGCTTGGTGGGCGGCGGGCCGAACACGCCGCGCCGCCGCCGCTCCAGCTTGCCGTCGATGACGTCCTTCCACCGAAATCATCACGTTCACCTCCGCTCATCATTGCACGCATTGCTTATACATTTACCCACGTTTACCACTTTACTTACGTGTGTTTCAGCTTAAAATGTCATAAATAGAAAATCAAGAGAAACAGAAGTAATCCCCACTTCCATTATCTGTATCGTTGCTCATAGTATAATGTAAAACATATTTCAGGGTCATTATTTAAATATATCAGGAATAAAAGCGGGATAAACAAACATACTTTCTCAATTATTGTAATTATATAATACGTAATATGATGTAAGAATAAATCTTTAAGGAAATAAATTGTAGTCGTCACTATTTTTAATACTAACATAAAAAATAGCTCCATCAAGATTTTTCATTAATAATATTATTTATTTCGTGATCAATAATTACTGGGCTCACAACAAATTTCAAAAAGTGTCACACAAAAAGGGACAAGAATGCATTTGTGGAACTATTCACTACGTACAAAATGCTTAATTGTAAAGCTTTAGTTGAAGCAAGACGAAAATATTTATTTTTAACACCATCAAACATTAGAAACCTGCGTCTGATTGGCGGAGGTCCTCGCGGAGAAGACGATGAACTCGCAAATGAACTTCTTGTGCAGGCCACGGGACAGCTTGGAGGTGATGGTGACCGTCTTGCCGGTGCCGGTGGGGCCCACGCATATAACGTGGTTGTAGTTGCTGATCTTGTAGCCGAGCATGGCGGCGCTGCGCACGTTGTCTAGCGTCGGCACCTCGATGTCTGACATGATAGACATATTTATCGAGATACAAAAAAGTAACGTTTGGAAAATTAAAATATAAGTAGGAATGAATATATTAACAAAAACATAAACCGAAATAATAATAATATTCATAGAAATCAAAAACAAAATCTAAAATGGAAGGTTAATCGTAAAAAGAAATAAACATTTTAAGACCCTCAGAAATAAAAATTAAATGTACTAAAATATACGACAGTCACAGACAAAATCATTAATTAAATCTATTTCTGACCGGCCGCCGGTCACGTGACTATCGTCGTCGTGACGTCTCGAAAATGAAACACAGAAATATCTCTGAGCTGAGTCATGACGTCAGTTAAAATTTTACCTACCTGCAAATTGCCACTCTGGATCCACTTCGTATTCTTCTAAATTAGCCATCCAGTTGTACCAGTATGGATTGGCTGGCTCGCCATCATCGGTCAGGTCGGTGAAGCCGCCATCGTGAAGTCTGCATAACATATTAAATTAAAATAAACCTTACTGAACTCAGGCAGATTTTTTTTTAAGTTGAAAAATATTTTTGTTCAGCAGTAAACGGATAGAAAAACATTTTCAATAAGAAATCCATCACAATTACTAACGTATAATCATAGACTCTTCCTTCTTTTGGGAATAAAGGCTTCGCACCGTTCTCCTCCATGTGCTTTCGGATGAAATCAGAGAATATGGCCCGTCCATTGTGGTCGCAAGTCGCTCCCACTGACCATATCACCGACCAAATCACCCAGCAGGGAGCTAGTCTTGCTGCAAAACATTAAAACGAGAGGTGATGAGGCATGATTAGACAATGGTACTCTCGTTAGAAATGCTTCTACTTCTTGTCTTTTGGACATGATGACCTTCCAATATTTCATGCATAATGCCCAGCTG
>DWPA01007060.1:0-10575 GCA_018251375.1 Calpodes ethlius | reverse complement strand
GCCTGTCACCCCCTCGGCGCACCGTCACGCACCCGCCCCGAGACGCGCTTCGGTGGCGTTCGGCACGTGCGACTGAGACATGCGACCGACGAGCGTGCGACTACGTGTCGGTACCGTTTAAACATCTATAATTTTGCGAAATCACCGAAGATCGTTCACAGAACAGTCGCAGTCGCCCGTCGTCAAATGCCACTGGATGTTTTTTTTTTATGATTTAATTGTTTACGTATTCATGTGTTAAATTAAAAAATGGGTAAATGCAGTGTCATCCGTGAGGGTTAACGGGTGCCTCGTGCCATCAATACAGAGACTCCATCCGACATGTTGTATCTAAGCCATAGGAAGTTGAACCGTTTACATGTAGCTAAATAAATAATGCATGGTATTTATCGAGTACTCACACATTTGTATCACAACTATTTCAATTCACGTCATCACCGGAGTGAATATTTTTCGGTCTCTGGCCCCTTGGCTATAGATATTAAAGCAAGTGATTTATGTCGCTTGTGACGTCACCGGACATGGAGTCCCGCGGTACCCTCACGGGCTGCGCTCGCGGCGTCGCGGCGGTGGGCCGAGTTCGCTCTCAAATGATTTGTAAATTGTAATTGAATTAGCGATTTGTATATGTATATATTTAAAAATTTTCTCTACTTTTATATTTAATTATTATTGCCTCGTTCGAAATTTGTTTGTTCTATTGTGTTGTAATTTTATAAGTGACATTGCAATCGTGCTACGGATACAAATCGCTGCTTCAAACGTCCGAGCGACGTGATATCGTGGATGGTGAATTATCGCCGATTTTGTATGGTGTAGTTGAAACAGGTTTTGGAGTCGACGGCGCGATATCACGAGGGCTCGATCGGAGGGCGTGTCCCCGTTGAGCGTGTGTGAGGAATTATTTGTTTCGATTTCTGTCCGCCACCTTTACAAATGTGTCCGGTGTCGTAGGAGCCGATGCAACATTACTTGCCAGGTTTGAGTTAAATACAGACAGTTGTGTTGCCGACGGGCGAGGCGGGGCGTGCTTGTCTCGCCTCAGGTGGGAATGCTTCTACGAATTACGAAGTCGTTTTTGTAAATTTTATTTTGAATTACTTATATTGTTTGTCACAGTAAACGAAAGTAAATAATTCCGCATACATGTTCATTTGAATCGTAATTTTAATTTTGTTAACTAGTGGAGAGTGAAGTGTATCGGCTTAACTTGGTGTACTTAGTGCGTGGCAGGCGCGACCCGGATGTTGAACTCACGGATACATTAAACAAGCTGGGTGCTCAATAATCGTATTTATCGTATTTCATTTCAGGCAGGTCCCGCCCGGTGACGTCACGGCCGGGCGGGACGCATTAAGTTTAATCTGTTATTATTTGTTAAAATTCCATTGTTGATGAAATTTGATTGCTGCATGAAATATTTGTTACTCGTTAATTTTTTTAATTTATCGATAACTATGATAATTTTATAGTAGAGTCCATATGATTTACGTTCGGCCGGCGGGCCGTCGCGTGACGTCGGTCCCCGCAGAGCGCTACAATACGAATCGGCAACAATTGGAAGCATTTCCCCAACCAGTATTAAACAACGACACATTCCTAAACAATCGAGTTTCACTCCTGCCCAGCCGCAGTCGTGCGGGCAGCGTATGAAATTTTACTCATTGGGTGATATTGTGATGAAGTTAAAATTATAACGAAACGAAAATATTAAAAGTATTATAATCTGTGGCAAAAGTAATTATAGAGATTCGATTTTTATTCTTTTGCATTTAACGCGACTGAGGAAGAAAGACTGGTGTTGCGACAATATACACTTTTATTACCTACCCCCTTAGCGTGAGCCGGTTTCAATGTACCGCCCGGACTTCGATAGGAGCCGCCGCGCGGCGCTCGCCCGGCCGGCGGACCGACGGCGGGCGCGCCGAGCGAGCGCCGCGGGGCGCCGTCATACATACATCATGTAAATAATGTCAGTGTGGTCCACTGAGCGCTTAGTTGCCATAAAATTTTATAATCCTAGAGTAAGTAAGGACTAGCTTTCGGTGTGAGGGACGTATCGAATGCCGATATTAATCTCCATATAAATGTAACGCGTGTACTTATTTAAAATCTAGTGAGGGATACAAGTGAGAATATTTTTTGAGAATAGTTTTGTGACATGCGACAGCGTGTCGGTACAGGCGTGCGACGGTCGAACATCGAACGTCGAACGTGGATACGTCCCGCGTAGGTTGTAAAACTAAGTAACACTTCGTATCTTCCTTCCACCCGACTACCCGACTGTACCCGACTGTACCCGACTGTACCCGACCGTACCCGACCGTACCGCGAGCGTCGTCGGCGAGATGTACAGAGCCGTCGACGGCCCTCGCCCTGTAAACGCGCACCCGCGACAGTGGCGCCCCCGCGTCGCGGCGTGCGCGCTGGAGCACGGCTTGCTTTATTCTAGACTTAGGTAAGACTTAGTAATAAATCGTGGCCTTAGGTTTTTCCACCGCGAGCCGCGGACGGCGCTGCGCGGCGCCTCCGCCCGCGCCGCTCTTTGATAAAGTATCTTTGTATCTCGCAAACATTTTATACGACTATTGTAACCGAGTCTTAATTATTGTAATGACCTCCTTTTTTATTATATAGTTTTCTTTTTTTCTGAATAATAATATAAAATTTAAATGTAAGTAAACCATTGAAGCATAAACATATTTTACATAAATATTATATTTAATTATTAACAATATTGATAATTGTAAAATTGGCCATAGGTTGTAACAAGTTATCAGTTGGTATGCCAATTAAACAATTTTTCATGATTTTTAATATCATTTGTATTATTTATTAACCCTGTTTACCTAAAATGTTAAATGGTTGCCTTCAGAGCAAAGTGTATCTCAGAACACCCAAAAGAAGAAAATTATTATAACATCGAAAACCATTTTAGCAAGAGACTGGTTGTTAGAACAACCTTAATTTTATAAAACTGCATCTTGTTACCTAATCTCCAGAACAGGTAAAAACCAGCAGCTATAAAGTTTTGATTATGTTTGCTAAGATAGGCACCAGAGGTCAATAAAATTGTTACTGAAATTACATTTAAAGTAACATTAAAAGTCATTGTACAGATAGACAACATTTTTTTTTAAAAACTATTTTAGTATGCGCTATAATGTTTAGGCATCTCTGGCAGAGCCTCCCAAATAATCAACGCCGTCATTTTTAATAGAATGAAGACCTAAAAATGGCATAAAGATAGGCTTTTTAAAAAGCACTAATATAAACACCTTAGCTGCCTTCTTATTTCTGCTGGAGTCCATGTAATATTCAATTCGCTGGCTACTATAATCAAGATGTCATTCATTCAATGCTGTCTATCTCTGTTAGGGGCATTAGACTAAGAAACTTTCAGCTTTATGTAAGAGCAATTTGTAACGTATAAATTGCTAATGGAGCGATAAGCAAAAGTAAAGCAAATACATTGGTAAGTGTTAAATGCTGGTAAGATTATAGTACAGTGTTTTATGGTTAAATCAAAGACTAACTAGAGACACTACGTAGGTTAAATGCAAATCGTAATGTTGATCGCCAACGCAACGTTCGGTGCTACCTTGTACTCTGTTCAGTACCATAGTTAGTACCCTATTATGTACGTCATTTAATGTAGAATTAAAATATCGTAACATATGTAAAGCTACAAAGTACTTAAATTGTAAAAAAAAGACTACGGCAAGTCAGCGTGCGATGCTTTAAATTTATGGCTCGAGGCAGTAAGAATTGTAACCCATGGAGCGTATTGACGTTTTTGACGTATTGATTAGCTTGTCAGATTGTCAAAGTATATAAGATCTCTACATAGTCTGTGGTGGCAATCATAACACTTCGGTGGTGTTGACTGGGTGTGTATTTATTTTCATATAATTTTTTTAAATAAAATTTCTGATATTATACTTATCATATCGTCGCGACCAACGTTAGGGAGTGTATTTAGCAAGTGAATTACATTCAATTCATAATGTCCGACGACGCAATCAACGAATATTTCGAAGCCGCATTGGAGCTCGTTAAAACGTCGGGAAACCTTATAACTGAGCATGTCGATGGTTTTAAATCATTTGAAATGAAGAGTTGTGACATAGATTTTGTCACGGAAGTAGACCAGAAGGTCGAGCGCACCCTAATCGATGGCCTCTCTAAAAGGTTTCCCGACCACAAGTTTATCGGGGAGGAATCCGTCGCCGGGGGTGCCAAATGCGTCTTGACCGACGATCCCACCTGGATCATCGATCCCGTAGACGGCACGATGAACTTTATTCATGGATTTCCCCACAACTGCATTTCTGTGGGGCTTACAATAAACAAGGAAGCGGTCGCCGGTATCATTTACAATCCGCTGTTGAATCAGCTATTCACTGCCAAAAAAGGGCAGGGTGCCTTTGTGAACGGTCGGCAGATTCACGTGTCTCAGGTGACTGAGCTCCGCAACGCCCTCATTTGTTACGAAGCGGGAACGAGCCGCGATCCCGAGAAGGTGCAGTGCGTTCTCGATAATTTCAAGATGATTATCAGTAAAGGTCATGGGGTAAGAGCATTGGGATCTGCGGCCCTGAACATGGCTATGGTAGCCCTGGGAGGTGCGGATGCTAACTTTGAATTTGGAATTCATGCATGGGACATAGCAGCTGGGGATATTATTGTCCGTGAAGCCGGTGGAGTTTGCATTGATCCAGCTGGAGGGCCATTCGACATTCTGTCCCGTAGAGTGCTCTGTGCCAGTTCGATGGATCTGGCCCAGGAGTTGTCTAGGGAACTACATCAATATTACCCGGAAAGGGATTAGATGTAACTGAATATTGATGAAAATGCATATAAGATAGTGACCAATTACTTGACTTATATAAAAAAATTATACCATAGAGTGAAGATATGTACCATCCATGTAATATGTACTAAGGCAAAGTTTATCAACATCAATGGTGACTGCTAGCAGTATAATTAAACTATAAATTATATTTTAATAGATATTTACATGATTTTGGTATGAGGAAATTCTGTCATAATTTAATATATGAATATATTTTGCCTTAATACATAATATAAAGAAAACTCTAGTCGCAGTCTGTTACTTAGTAGATAATGAACTTAACTGCATATAAATGTATGCAATATTGTTTTTAAATGTTTGCTTACTGTTAACAAAAGTGTTACATAAAGTGTATAACACTTTTGTATAATTGATGTGATATAATTTTAACCATTACCTAATAATGTAATTAGAGCTTGTATAATTGTTGTGAATGACTTATTGCTCTTGAGTTTTAAGTAATTGACAATGTGTTTGTATATTTTATTATTCTGTGAGAATAATTTTTATGTTATAATGATGTTCTTGAGATTATAGATTGAATTAAATAAAAATAGATATTGAAATGTACTTGATATGTATAGAGACCTTGTGGTTTTTGTAACCCAAATGTCCCTGATATATGTATTGCTACCTGCTGCAGTTGTTTAAGTACAAATATTATAAAAGGGAATGAATAATTAATAAGCTCCTGCATAAATATCAACCATTTAGTGCATTATTAAAAATAGGACTACGGTTTAGACTATGAATGTCTTTAAATATTGTGTTTGAACCAAAGAGTAATAAATCTCAATATGTTAAACTTACGTTAATTTAAAGGAAAAAAAAATACTTTTTAAATTGCTAAGATATATTTTCTAATTTAAATTACTTAAACAACTAAATAGTTTTATGTTAATGTGTCTTACGGAAGAGATTATTCAATCCTTTTATAAAATAAAGTTATTTTTACATCATTATTTTAATACGATTATCATGTCCACTCGGGCCAAACCATAAATAAATAATTTAATACAAGTCATGCAACAATATTAAGGAGTGATCAATGTTGTTCCAATAACTTAAAAATGTACTTAAAATATATAATTGATGTATTAACAGTAGTTTTTGTGATCCAATTCCTGAAACTGTAATATATGGGACGGTAGTGTGTATTGAAGCATATTGCAGTGTGAAAAGATTCTACATACATTTTATCTTTCCTTATGTTATTTTCGGTGGTATGCTTCATTTATTGATACATAGCATTATGAATACATGAGAATGAATTTAAGATTTACTTTAAGCATAACTTGATACAAATGAAAACATACATCTAGCACTGTTCAAGGGTCTGTCATGATTTTTTAATATTAAATATCATCCTTAGTCTATTTTAATATTTTATTAAAGTTGCTTTTCAGCAGTGATTATTTGTCAGTCGTTAGTCAATGTCATGTTTGCCTATGTTACAAACAATGTTAATACTAAAAATAAATAAAATTCTATCAGAGAAAACTTCTCTTAATGGAGAGATCCAAGCTCATAAGCTTAATTCATTAAATAAGCTTCAGTCTTGCTTTTCACTTAATAAAATAATAGAAAAATAGTTATACAAATTGTCGGTGTTGATATGATTCATGTCAATATAAATGTCAGGAGTAAATTGGCATTGTCGTTCCTAGTCACCAGTCTTGTCAAGTTGCATAGTCCGTTTAGTCAAATAGTCAGATTTCGTGAGTCATTGTCAAAAGTTTCATTATGTTACTGTAGATTTGTCAGGTCGTCAAGTCATTAGTAAAACAAAATGTAGTTTGTGTCAAATACTGTCATCAATTTATGGTACATGTAGAGTCAGTCAGTGAGATTTAGCAAGTCAAATAATGTTTACAGTAGGTGTATATGCAAAGTAACGTAAATATTAAGTTTTTATGTAATGAGTTTGGAGACGGAAGTCACTAGTCAGGAGTTAAGATTAACTTAGTCAGTGAGTCTTAAACCCTTTTCTCTTCACTATCACGCTCATGTCTCGCGATAATGACATTTGGTATAGAAAAAAATGTCATTTGCCATACATTGTTAAAGTATGAGAGTAAATAGTGTTTTATCCAGGGAGTAAGTCTCTGTCACTTTGTCAGTAATTGTGCAACAGTAAAGTGTTACTCATTTAATACTTTTGTGTCGTCATGTTGTTTGTCATGTACTTGTCTTGTAGTCATTAAAACAGTCATTTTGTCAGAAAAGGATATTGTCTGTAGTCAAAGTGTCAAGTTGTTAATATATTTCAAGTTTTTGAGGCTAATCCGTTCATCATTGGAAAAGTCAGCAAATAAGAAAGAAGTTTTGGGCTATTATGGTTTCTATCAACTTTTTCAGTTGTTACATAAGTAATTGAGTTATTATGTCTAATTTAAGTGTTTTATGGCTAACTTCGATCTGGTATGTTTAATTTTGATGCCTAATTTTAACTATTGTTAAATCTAAATGGTCGTCTTTTTACTGAGGTGAGGTCCATGGGTCTGGGGATTTCTCGTAATGCGTAAGGATCGACGTTGATGATCGGCATTGTGTGTGGCAAGCCCTCCGGGAGGTCGTCATTTTCTTCGTAGACGGCCCACTGAGATGGACTGCAAAAGAAGGATTTATTAAATGTATGGACCTATCTAGGTACCTATAGTAATATTAATGGTTTTTATCGATGCAGTTTAACCGCTTTTTATATACTAATACTCTTTCTATAAATATCCATTTTAATAACGTAAACCACATCCAAAAACGCGAATTTATTATATTTTTTTATGTTAGTTTAGTAACTAACTAAAATAATGACAAGAAATTCGCGTAATATAGTAAATACTTTGGGCTTGTAATTCAAATTATAGTTAGGTAATCAATTTATCAGTGGTTAGACACGGAGCGTGTGGTATCGGAATGTCGTTACAATTTTGTGGTTTTCTGTGACCGCTCCTAGTTTCCATTTGAGGACATTCACACGGTCGCAAAATTAGAGTAACACATAAAGAAATTATGGAAACATTTCGCCTATTTAATGATTTTTGTCGTAATTGTAGAACTTGTACACAACTTTAGTCGAACTATGGAGACAGAAGTTGCTGCGAATGAGAATTGGACTCATTACATTAATTATTATCGCTTTTAATAGCATATTTATTTAGAACTTACTTGTTTTCACTGGGGATGATTTGAAACGCTACAGAAGGTGTCTTTGCAGGTCCAGAAGGTTTCTTGATTTTAGGCCTCGTCTTATCTGGATCCGCTGATTTGGATTCTATTTCATCAAAGGACTCCATCTTGTCGGAAACTGATCGCTCTTGCAAATTTTCATCAGTGACGCTCGGTTTAGTGGAAGATTCTTGCAAAACTTCCGTTGTCTTAGTTTTGTCGTTTTGTTTTGAGTCTTGTTTGATGGCGGGAGAGTCATTGTCAGAGTATTTATGTAAAACGTTGCCTAAATAGTAGTATCTGTTAGTGTTTAAGTTAATTTGTTCGTCATGTCTTCGTTTAGTGTTATATGGCTTGGTCGCAGTGTCGTATAAAATAAAAGTAGAAAGTTTTCCAGTATTGATCATGTCGCCCTTGTCATCTTTGTCAGTATCGTCGGGTAGTTTGGTGTCGACAGTGTCAAAGTCTTTACTAACAGTTTCGTGTTTTGAGTCAGGTTTAGTCAACATGTCAGGTTTTAATTCGTCATTAGTCATATCGCCTTTGTATGTTCCAATGTAGCCGAAAGTCACAAGTTTGTACAAGTTTTCTGTAGTTGAAGTTATTATGTTACTTTTAGCAGAGTCTTGAGTCTTAGTCGTGGATGTAGTATCGTCGTTGGATCTAGATTCAAAGTCAGTAATTGGAGTCGGTCTGTTGTTTCGGGAGTCGACGTCGTCATTGTATTCGTGTCTGTTGTAGTAAGGTCTGTTTGGTCGTCTGTACGTGTCGTCGTAGTTTTGGTAAGTTACTTTTACAACGTCTCTGTCAGTGTTCCGTCTAGTTGTCTGTCGCCAAGACTGCGTGGGTCTCGGTACGTAATTAATGAGGTAAGTGTACTTGTCTACGTTTTCGGTCACAGTTATGTAAGGTTTGTTGTACGGTCGTTTGTTATGTAAGTTGTTAATGACAAGGGACTGGACGCTTTGTACTTCGTCGTCGTAGTCGTTGTACTGAGCCGGTCTGCTGTATCGTCTGTCAGTTTCAAAGTCGTAACGTCTGCTTTTGTTTTTAAAGTCAAGTTTGTCATCGATCGGTTGAACTACGTTAGGTTTAGTTATGTTAACTTTTGCAAAATCAGTCTTTATTTCAGTCTTATTATCAGTTTTGTCAGTAAAAGTCGTGTCAGTGTCGTTAAGGTTCTCAAGAGTCATGGATTTCGTCGAGTCAGAGTCAGTATGGGGTTTGTTTTGGACCAGATTGCGTGTCGGTATTGCCCCTTTCGGAGGTTTTTTAGAGGCAGGTTTAATAGTCGTGGTGGGCTTTGGGCGTTTGGGAATTTCGGGTTCCTCAATGTCTGATTTTCTAATGTTGTTAGAGTCAGTGTGTATTTCGATCCACGGGGATAAGTCAAAGTCGTTAAGTAGTCCATTCAGACAGGAAATTCTCTCGTTGTCAGGATTGTTGGGGGACAGAAAGGCGAATGGTTGGACGCTGTCAATGGTGTCTAGCGTTCGGCAAATCACTTGCGCTAATGATATGCGACGGATTTGTTGCAGTTGCGCCGGTGTGAAGGACGATTCGAAGCCTCCGTTCTCGTACCTAAAAAAAAGAGAAATATGTTTTAACTTTCGGATGTAAGGTGGATATTCAAATGATCATAGTGATTTATAAAAAATAGCAGCTTTAGCAATGTAATTATACAGTTAAATAACATTTTATAAGGGTCCTAAGTTATTAGGACGACGTTTCGATTTTATTCGCCATTTTTTGTGTTCTCAGATCCTAAATATGATATGTTGGTTCTATATTACATGATAATATGCTATGGATGAAAAGGAAGCAATTTTTTTCAGTTTTATAGATTTTAGTTGTTTTCTAAAGCGCTCGAAAATATTGTGCAATCTCTTAAATATTAAATAAAATTAAAGATCATTTACCAGAAACGATCTCCTTTACGTAGATTAGAGAATTGTTGCGCGATGATACAGGCGAACGTTGGGCCAACCAAGCCGCCGACCACGGGTCGCTCGGCCATACCGCCCGTGAACAAGTCTATATCGTCGACGTGCCTGCAATTATGAAAATAATTATATTACAATAGTTATAAAACTTGCCTTTACCTTAAATGGATTTTTCATACGTTGGTTTAGTATATTACCTGTATAAAACCTTCATCTTTCGTACAACTCTCATTGGCATAACTCGCATCAGGTCATCGAAGTCCACAATAGGACTTAAACCACAGGGCTCCCGCCACATCGTGTAAGAAGGGACCCCGTGGTCCCTTCCTCTTTGGATGTTAATTGCTGCAAGGTCCATCCCGAAGTCAAAGTGTGGGGTCTGGAACAGATGGTTCGTCAGCTCCTCGGTAATGAACTCGTCTCGTCTTTGAGCTGGTTGGTTCAGCATCCCCAACAGAAGGCGGTCCACAGCACCCATGCTCCAGATGTTTGAGGGATTAGTTAGCTCGTCGTGGAGGGAAACGTCTGGAGACAAGATATATTTAGTTGTGTAAGATTTTTAAGTATGGTTGTTCTATGTATTATAAGGAGACTAAATATTTTATAAAACCA
>DWPA01007059.1:0-10578 GCA_018251375.1 Calpodes ethlius | reverse complement strand
TCGTTATATAAGCCACGGTTAGTCAAAGTAGCACAGTGGCCCTACAAGCAGTTGTACTGATGAACTAAAAAACAGCTGGAAACAAGTCGAAATGGTTTTGATATACCCAGTAGTGAATTTTGAAAGAATATTAAATAGATAGACATACAAATAGTAACATCAAAAACCTGACTATTGCATTGCCGTAAGAAGGGAGAAAATGGATGAAGGAATCCTCAAACTCCCAAGAGGAATAACTTTAATCGTTCAACGGCTAACACAAGCAACAGAATGATACTTAACAATCTTATCAGAAAGATTAACGATATTAGTAATAATATCAATTACTTAATGTTTATAATTATCCTCATCATCATAACATATAACTGTTCCACTGCTGAGTTCGGGTGTCTTTTTAGAATTAGTGGATTGGGCTAGTGCGGATTAGCACACTTTGAAAACATTATGGATAACTCTCAGGTGTGTAGATTTCCTCAAAATGTTTTTCTTGCAAACATGTGACATGTAAAGTATTATACGTTAAGTTTTTAAACATCTCTCTCTCAATCTAAGTTATTTAATATTGATAAGATACCTAATTCTTAGATTAAGTTTTACCTCGCCCCGTAAAGTCGCCTCTTACAATACCTATGTATGCTGTCAAGAGTTTCAGGCTAATTCAAGACTGTTCCATATTATCTGAACTACAACCCATACTTTGTCATTGAAAATACAAAACCTCATAGTTTCTAGTCTTCAAATACCTACTTCAGTTTACAACAGTACCCTTTCGTGTACAGACAATTATTCATGGGAGCCATAAAGAAACCCACTTGGCGGCAAAAAATCATTGCAAAATATAGGAAGCAGCACTCAACGGTCGTAAGATAATGCCAAATCGGTCAAAGGAATGTTTTAAGTTTCGCAAAAATAAAACGGAACTGCGTGTTGACCCATGGGACGACGGAGAGCGGTGAGCGATGAAGAATGAAGTTAAGGTTAGAATTACTGATTCTGATTCTAAATACGAGGTTTCGAATTCGAAATCGAATGGATGTAACATGGATGAAACACAAAGTTGGCGTGTAGCTAAAGAATATTAACGTTTTCAACTCTCGGCGTTTTAAAAATAGTACTATAAAATTTAAGGTTCATTTGAATAAATTTTAAACCCAAGTTCAGTTATTACTTTGTTGTTTTTGGTATTATTGAAAGACAGGTTCGAAAGTTGAGTGACAGTAAAGCTTTAGAAGTGCTTTCGAATAGTCTTTTGATCTGATGAGACAAGAAACATCTTACAAGAAGAATATTTTGTGCTCATCCAAAAGTGCTTCTTTTATTGTGGCGATAAATATTTGCAACAATGTTAAGATTAAAAGTACTAATATTAAAATTAATCAAAACTTTAACATTCTAAGATTTTAAGTAAGACGGTATTGGTGATGATGATGATGAAATAAACCACGCGTGTAATTCGTAATGGGACGCTTTCAGTAATGCATCTGGTGTAACTGATTAGCTGCTTCTAGAAGGTTCATCATCTACCATATTTTATCTCGATATCTATAATCAAATTAAAAATAAAGCAAATTGATATTTGGTACGAATTTTAGTGTTATAATAAAAATCATTCTCGCCTTCAGTTGTGTCTATGCAATGATGTTCTCTTTACCTAAAGTGAGTGTACTTACGTGTCTCTTTGCAATTATTAGCAATAAATTTTAAACGTAAAAGTAAGGATATTACATTAATAAATGTAAATATGAATACTAGTGAAATAATAAGGACATAAAATAAATCCTTGAGGTAATATGTGACAGAGAAAATTTTATCTAACTTTTTGCCGCATTAAGGAACGTTCTAAAATCTCTGATTAGAACATGAAAAATATATGTTCAGCAAATTTATATTTCAATTCAGAATTAGAAGAGAAGGAATCACTTGAAAACTACATTTACATCCATTTCTTAAACAAAGCAAGAAATTTATTTGAAATAAGAACAATACATACCTATTATCCAGAGTTAGTAATCAACAGGTATTTTAAGCAAAGGGCCGACAAACTGGCAAATAAGACACTTGGTAGTAAGTAGTTCCTTTTGCTCATGGACAATAGCATCACCATGCCATGTTGGGGTTTATGCATTACCAATGCCGGTCAAGAAAGAAAAAAGAAGAAAGAAAGAGAGCATCGACAAGTTCTTCGCTTTAGTTTTGGCCAGAAACTTTTCTGTGTCGTCTTTGATACCACTGATTTCCAGAAATTATATGAAGCATTTGTCGGCACACTTTGAAAACTTAGAGGTAGAATATTTAAAACTGATGACGAGTAAAACATCTTCCTACTACTATTAGACCTTAACACATTATTAAGATTCAATTCGATTTATTCGACAGAAAAATGGTTAGGTGGATGCTGATTCACATCAAACAAAGGATAACACAAATACCAGGAATATTATGCGTTGTTACCAACAATTTTAAAATACCTTTTAATCTGACTCTCTAGCTCTGAATCCGGTGTTATTTAAAAGTTCAATTCATAATGCTAATTTCCTCTCCACTATTCTTAATCGAAATCTATTAATCCATCAATACTTTCTTAAATTTTAGGGTCAAGATACTTCCAAAATGTTTTAGGCGTCCCTAAATGAAATCAAGGGCTAGAAGTTTACAATTTACGAAAATATCTCTTGCTAGCTTATCTCTTTTAGCTTGTAATAAGACCAGGATCTTAACCCTGCGTAACATGTATAGTATGAACATTCGGAAAGCTTGCCAAAGGGGGTAGAGGGTGGATCACTATGAAGTTGAAATTGCATGCATCCGTAGGGTTGGTACTTTTAAGTTTTTTTTCAAGTTCTTTCTTTAATAATGTAAGAAGTTTACAAAGAGGATGGCGAAGTGTTGAAATAAGTTGTAAGTGAAATAAGTATTCTAGTAATAGTAGTTGTAAAAAATATTACAAGATGACAATTTACGGTGTACTGTTAAGAAAAAGTTGTGAATCTGCTTTATGAATTCTATGATCCCCATTTCTGTCGAAGATTGAACACAAGAATTAGATTTTCGCTTTTTAATTATTAAAGATTGTTATAATATTATCAACTTTTCGTTAGTGTTTGTTTTAATTTCCTTATATAAAAGAAAATCTTAAAAAAATAGAATTACCTTAAAAATACAAATAGACTGCAAAAAGTGAAGGATA
Organism: Calpodes ethlius; assembly: GCA_018251375.1. Taxonomy (NCBI): domain Eukaryota; kingdom Metazoa; phylum Arthropoda; class Insecta; order Lepidoptera; family Hesperiidae; genus Calpodes; species Calpodes ethlius. The sequence goes on along the minus strand of DWPA01007059.1, from coordinate 7,391 downwards.
TCTAAACGAAAAACTGAAATGATTATTTAATACTTTTATTAAAATGAGTATTATTATATACTTCGTATAAAAATATTTCTATCTATCAAGTCTACCAATCCGCACTTGGCCAGCGTGGTAGACTATGGCCTATACCCCGCACCTCGTGAGAGGAGACACAATGAGACACAGTGAGAGGTGGGACAATTATGGGTTGTAATGACGATGATAGAAATATTTTAAGTCAATGCCAAGCTTGTCCTGTTTAACACAATATTTCAATATTTTTGTTTAGTATTAAATTTAATTATTATTAAAAGTATAAATATTGCTAATTATTATTGTTTATTCGGCTTAGTAATACATTTTATTGAAAGTACTACGCGATGCATTGAGTGTTCGCAGTTGAAATATGATATACTTACAGCCAAGTACGGTCAAGCAAATCTAAGCCTTAAGGGAAAGTATAATGAAGATCATATTTCATTGCTTTCCTATAAGCACAGTTGGAGTGGAGTTCATGTCACTGATACGGGGGTTTCGTAATGACTCAAGATATTAATCTATACATCTATACATATAAATAAAATAGGAGTGTCTGTTTGTAATATTGATATAACCGCTTTTTACTACATGCATATTAATATACATGCTTCCATACACCAAATTGTTTTTTTTTTAATTTTTGTCTGTATGTCTGTTTGTTCTGAGTAATTTCTGAAATTAGTGGACCTAATGACGGGACGATCATTGGCGGGTAGCTGATGTAATAAGGAGTTACTTGGGCTACTTAAACAAAATAAAGTAAAACACTTTTTGTTAAATTCTAGGGGAACGAAATAGCGGGCACAGCTTTTTTTCAAATATGAGTGTTATGCTAGAAGAATTATGAAACAATCTAAGATTCCAATGAAGACCACTGCGGTACTAGACCAATGGCATCATTGATGTCATTAAACATTATTGGTTTATACCAAAACGTTGTTAAAATTTCAAAAATCCTAAGAACATAAAATCTAAATATCAGCAATTGCTTTTGCTAATGAATAACTTATTATGATTTGATAATAACATAATAAAAAATACTTCAATGGAGACTACATTAATAAACGACTGACTGACATAGTTTTCAAATTTCAGTGGAGTTATAAAATGCTAAAAATATATATGTATATATTATAAATGTAAAAATAGAACTTTCATTCCTTTTAGCGTCATCCTGCACGCACACATGTAAGTTTTTCGTATGTACTAATGTATATATAAGATGTTGTCCTCGGACAATAAAACAGTCAGAAAATCAATCTATCTCGCTCACACGTGATGGACTGGAAGAATAAAGATGGATGACTTCATTTATAAACGCCTGATGATGTTTAGTGTAGAAGTAGAAACAAATGAATGATGATTTTATGTTTTTGAATAATCAGAATTGACGCCTCCGTAGCCTAGTTGGTGTATAGTGACCCTTCCTGCGAAGCGAGGGGTCCTGGGTTCGATTCACGGCCGAGGCAGATATTTATGTGACAGATAAATATTTGTTCTCGGGTCACGGGTGTCAATAATTGTCATTATTTGTGTTGTCCATACCACCCCCGATACAGGAAATCCTACAGCAGGGGTATGTATGTGTAGTGTGTAAGCGTTTATGTTTATAAATGCCACGCTACTGCCATCTGCAAATAATACATTTTATCTTTCGAATTTTTTTTATCGGTTGATGAAAAAAAAATTACAATTTGTATATGGGTAGTGTCTTTGGATAGTGATGTGGAGTATACCTTCATACGAGACATGGGCCCCAAAAGTTCGCTATGAGCGATGTTGAGGAATAATTAATCTGTTATGATGATGATGATAAATTGTGAATTTTATATCATATTTTCTGGCAATATCAGACAATTAATTTCAATAATTTATAGGTCAATAAGAGTGCTTTATATTGTTTGGAGAAATTCGTTTACCAGGTAAAAGATGAACGCTGCCTATACAAAAGGACAAAAGGAGGAAAATTTATTAAAACATCCATTCAATTGAAACTTGTGTTGGCTCACGCAAACCCATTCAGCGGCGCAGCTCGCATTAATTAATTCATTTGTTTTCATAATTCAATATTAATTAATTTTGTACTCGGCCTTTTATTCGTAGATTCGCAAAATTTGGTATTAAAATTATTTGTGTTGCGGTGCAAGTGAGTGGGACTTTTTGTGAATAACTCAAATGATTTAGGGGTTTAAATAAATATGTGTTTAAATATTAATATGTAGTTAAATATACGTGTCCACTTAAAAGTTCACTTGTTTAAAAATTGAAGTAAAAAAAATAAAACACGTTTTTAGTAAGGCCATTTTACTATTTTAAAATATTTACTTTTACTTAATTATCGTATTCTGGATCTGACGTATGATCAGAGTTGTTTTCAAGACAAATTAAATAAGCCCAAATACTTAAAAGGTTTTCAGCTCGTATTGTATTTTTGCTCTTGCGATCGAATATTATTGTTCGTAAAGTAATAAAAAAAATCGCATCAGTAATATTATTAATTACATAATAATTGATTACTTATAAGTCCTTATATTAACTTATTTAAAATCTGCTGGGCATCCCTTGACGGCCTACTTCTTTTTTATTTTTCTTAAGTTTAAATTTTCAATTTTACTTGAAGAACTCATCAACACGTAGACAAATCATTAATTCCATCGCTATTTTTTAAAGACTTTCCACTTGAGAATTCTATCGCTGAAATTTTTTTTTCCAATTACATAACCACACTACGCTTTTCTACTTAATCTTCTGTAAATAGTCGACAAATTAGAAAAAGAGCGGTCTGAAGGTAATTGGTCACTATTACCCATGGAAACTCATAATACCAGAGTTACTACTTAAGCGTTTCGGCTGAAAAAGAAACGGGGATTCACTTATAATTGGCTTTCTGACACTGACTGAAATGGATACACTTTTAATAGTTGATTCTAGAATAATGGTGATAGCTAGCTAGGTTCTATGAAACGTGAGTACAATGCAGTTGTTCTGTCGACGTGTAATTAATTGATCATGGAACATCTTACTCCCAATGACATTATATCATTATACGTTATAGTACAAAGGTTTTATATTACGTATTTAAACAAACATTTTTTTAAATATTTTAAGTTAATGTTTGACTACAATTCCACTCGACGGCAGGTGATTATAAATTCATTCATGGTAAATCGCTCTAATTTAGTAAATGCTTTTTTATTTTTGATTTGAAGACAGTTTTAAAATATCAAAGGTTAGGAAGTGTTCAAAGTGTTCGAATTTAATTAACGACTGCAACATATTATACGTAGAGCGCTACGATTATGTCATGAAAATGGTGGACGGACTGACATTTCGTTTCTGCCTTCATTAGTTTCGCCCAGAATTTTATATTAGACGCGCTATGATTAACTATGATGGTCATTATTAAGGCCTAATTTTAATCTCTCGGCAATACAGATCAAATAATTCAGTTTCTTGAAAAAGTTTTTTTTAGTTTAGGAGTATTATCTGTCTTAGTGACGCTTGAAAGTAATAACGCCGTATCCAGTTTTATGTTCGTAAAATCTATGTGTGTAATTGTTGTATTATATTGAAATGGAAGTGACCATATTATATTGAAATGGAAGTTACAAAGCCGCTGGCCTGACTTCTCAGCAGACCCTATAAATAGCTGTAAACGTCACGTATTTATTTGCTTTTCCACATTGGCATTGTTAAGGGTTAATGAGCGTTTTAAAAATGAAATCGCACAGATGTGACTCTCAGCTCAGTCAATAATCAATATATTAATTAACGCAAATAAAATGTTGCATAGAAGTCTTATAATGCAGTCAAGCTTTAACGCGTTCATTTTAACCCGTTATTTAAAGCGCCTTTGGATGTAGCAGTTATCACTAATGTGGTAAACATCTGTTTTAGGAATCTAGGAAATATTAGGTCTCGTAATTAAGCAATTATTAATTAAGCTTAGTAAGTTACACTTATGACACGTTCATTGCAATACAATGTTTTAATTATTCTCGCTTCCTATGTATATATCGTTTGCACACCACAGAACATACAAAGAAATGAAACAGAACCATAAACACAAAAAAACACGGCCTCAGCGCTATATAAACATTTCTTCCTTCAACCCACTGAAGGGATAGGAATACAAAAGTAATACAAAAAGGGTATCGGCTACACAAAGTCAACAGAGACCATGGAGAAGAAAAATATTAAAATGATTAGTTTAGTTTTTCGCCGATTCCTTTGTTCGATGATAAAACCTTTTCCGATACGTTGAAATCGGAAAATGAGGCTTAAATTTTGTGCTTGAATTTGTAGATTCTGAATTACACTCCTGAAGAAGGTAAAAAAAACATTCATTCGTTTAGATTTCGCAAATGTTAACAAAAAAAATGACAAATAATAAATAAAAACATAAAATATTAACAGGATTCTCAATTCCATTCCTGAAGAAAGAAAAGAAACATTTATTCATTTACAGTTCGCGGATGTTAATAAAAATAAAAAAAAATTACAAACAATAAATAAAAACATAAAACTAACACAAAATATTAACATTACAACATCAAAATATAACACAAAAAATATAACACTAACAGTTAATACAAAGTTGTGGTTACGGAGCAGTGAACGGAAGGGTTGCGCTCAGAATCCGGCGCGGTTTGTCGTCAAAGTTTCACGCTATTGGCCACTTCTTTACAGAACGACGCGGCAACGACACGTATGTATGTATTGTGTACGCACGTAAACTTCCATGTGTGCGTGAGAGTGGCGTGGAGCTTAAAGATGTTGCCGCACTAGTAAATGGTATAGTGTTAAAGAAAGTTTTCAAATATTGCATAGCTGAATTGTGGCAGTTGAATTATAAAGCTGTGTCATTGTCGTAATATTTATCGAAAAAGTGGATTGCTTTGACTATTTTACCATCAGATGTCTCATAAGCTCGTGTTTCAACTATAGAACATTGTAAAAAATTTAGTCTCTCGAACTGGCGATCTGAGATTGTTTCATCTTAAAAGTGTATTGTTAGAGAATTAACTGTAATTCTAATTTTAATCCGCGACGTTCTATGATGAGAACTTAATTGTAATGTATAAAATATGAAAAGTGTGATACATAAAACATTTAATTTATTTATTTTATACCTTCGACTGAATGGAGAAGGTCCATGCATGATGGAGAAGGATGAGAGTTTGTATGTTTGTTTGTGTACTTCAAGGTTCCTGTTTATCTATCTATCAGCTTATGAAGGCCCACTGCTGGACACAGACCTCAACGCAATGTTACTATTTATCTCCAAAGCGGCTTAATCGATTTTAATACCGTTTTCTATACAAGGTTTGTGATTTATCGGCGACTGTAAATAGCTGTTGGTAATTTTAATACTGAACGAAATACCTACGTTTAGCAAATATCCAATAGAAATATTTTTATCTAACGTGGCCAAGAACATCTTCAAATAGATATAAAATTTACGACAGAGCTCATAAAAGGAACAATCTATTATAATTCCACACCCATCTGCCATTAAACCGATGTAATTGTGACGGGATTCGGACAAAGAACTTGGGCAAAGATTCAATTTCAGTAGATTTATATCCGTGATCCGCCTTCTAACAAATATTATGGATGTTTGCGACAGCTCAGCTTGCGAGTTATCTTTTACAATGTGTTGATAGCTGTTGCAAAGATCTGTCATTAGATTTGAATAATTCTTATAATCGCTTCAATGAAAAAATTAAGCCTGTGGTATAAAATTGAGGAATTTCAAACGTTATAATTTTTACGAGGGAACATCACCACAGTCCACCTAATAATGACCATATCTACCCGTGAACTAAATTAAGTCCGTGGTATATTTTTTACGTGGTACCCGCCGTTCACCTGAAACTAGTTATCTGTACTCGTAAACTTCAATCACAACCAAGTTCTACAGAAATAAATGGTACCTACGTGAGTTACAATTAGTTAATGTAGTTGTATGGGACGAATAATAATTAGAATCAGACAAAATAAATCTTATAGATATATCGATGTACAATACTTAGTTGAATTCATAAACTTACTTGAATTTCAATTTAAACTTATTAAATGTGACATACGTACTTCTACCTCAGATGTATAGTAATAATAAAAAAAACATGTATTAGTTCAAAAGTGTAATTTAAATATAGGTATATATTTATAAGCTTTTTTTGCGTATATTATTAACTTTTGTTTCAGAATTTTATAACACAAACATGCTGTGGTTATTAAGTGCAAGACCAGTAGAATAAGAATATATTTATGCATTGTATAGTTTATAGATATATCCACTGTATCTTGTGTTGGTAATCCGTAAATAAATAGATATAAACTTCGTCTTAATATAAATGTTATTCAATTTAGCACAAGAAATCATTGCGTAGCACCAGAGCGCTGCGCATTTCCTTTGATGTGTGTGTTGAGTTAGCTCAGAGTTGAACAGCCCCGCTTTATGTCTACGACCTAACGCGTTAATTAGCGCGCTAATAATGACGCTATTTAGATATACGGTAAGTAATATTTGTGTAGATATATGTGTGTAAGCATTTTTTAACACTTAAATTTGTTTCAACTGTCCTGTCTGTCTGTAATTAAATCTTGTGAGTAAAATTTCACCCATTTCCTAGCGTCCGATTGAGCTAACATTTTGTATGCATATGTAAATCGGATGACAATGTAATATATAAAAGTGATACAGAGGTTGCCTGATGATGGAGTTCCAAGGTGGCTGTAGGAGCATTGAAAATAAGGACGTAACCCGATGGTGTTTAGGCTTATTTGATTTATCTTGAGAAGTACTTTGAACTTAGATGATTTCCAGGGTCTGATGATGTAATCGGCTACTGCAATAAAAGTGTGTAACGTGTGCTTAGAATAAAAATAGTGTACATAAGTAAACGAACCAACGATAATTAAATTGTTATTGATATATAACAATAAATTAAAGAAAATTGATTTCTTTGACAGTGCCATTGTGAATCTAAGAAATATCTTATCTCGAGTTAGTGTACTCAGGGTTAAAAAGGTTTCTATGAGTATTTAAAACTTAGATATTATATTTTTAGTTTATAACAATGTGCATAAGATTGAAATTCACATAACAGGCATCTGCAACTAACATTACACAACATACTGCGCAGGTCGCATCCGTTAACCCGTTAAACGCTGGATGCGGCGATGTGATTAATTTATGCGCATAATGTATGTGGATAGAATAAATTTTCACGGTGCCCTAATTTTCAGGTGAGAACAATTAAATGTACTATATTAGATTTTGGACACACGGGTTGATTGGAACTGTATCTTATTTACCGAAACGGCTTCAGTTGTGTTTACGCACAGAATAATTAATGAAA
>DWPA01007058.1:0-10578 GCA_018251375.1 Calpodes ethlius | reverse complement strand
AAAAATAGAAAGGCGTAGCCGACAAAGGGTTGTGGAAGAAGAATTAGATAGGTTAATTAATATTGTAGAAGAATCAAACAGTATCCAAAGAGAACGCAACAGATTATTTCAACAGTTTCTCGATAAGTTAAATCAGAGTCATTAAAGTTGTGATAAGATAAGAACATTGTAAGTAATTTAATTATATAATTTAGTGTATAGTTTATGAAATGTATATACATAAAGAATTTGTTTTACCATGTTTTACTGAAAGGAAATAAAAGTTATCACATGTTTTAAACAAAACAACATTGGTTTTCAGTAGATTTATTTAGATATTGGCACATTTGTGCCTTCATAAGTTTTGGTCACATAGCAGGAAGGATGTGCCGATAGTTGGACAGGATGGCATATAATCTATGTTACAACATTATATAGCCCGTCGCATTCAAAGTAACATGTCTTTTGTTTATTACAAAAATATCTGCATTTTAACATGAAGGTTGATTTCTTAAATAATGTTGATTGAAATTAAAATAAAATAATAAAATGCTAAATGCTTGCTTGACGTGAGGGACGTGACTTACACCTCTGTTCCACTGTGAACATCACTATGGGTAATTGACTCGCAAACGTCAATTTGTCGTCTAATCGCCGCCTCGTCCCCGTCTCTGTCCCATCCCACCAGCTGTGTACTCGAACTATAAAGCACCAAATATAAGATATAGATTTGTGACTAGTGGTCATCCATCCAAATATGAATGCTCAATTTTGTGGAACTCTTTCACATGATGATTAAAATATACAATTAACACTTCAAGTAATAATTTTATGATCTCATTATTACAATAATATAATTTTAAATGTGTTTAATACATAGTAAATTTACTGGTAACATGTATTTTGTGATGGAAATGAGTTTAATTAGATATTATTTAAGAAAATTACAAATGTACCTAATTTAATAAAATAAAAGTATTGTTTTTGGTTTTGGGTTTTTAATTTATTTCAAATATATTATTAAATTAAAAAATATTCTATCATCTAATGTGGCAGTGACATAAAGTTCCCATACAATATGCATGGAAAATTTAAGTTAATTAAGGGGACAATTTATTCCTTATTTGTCTAAAACCTTTACTTGGACTGCCAATATAATCCATCCAGACAGAACCACCTTAAAAATGGTAGTTTCCATACAAGATTTGTTAGCTTCCTTAACTTGTATTAACCCTTTTACTATCGGCGAAAAGAACGTACCTAAGAGAAGAATACCGAATCGGCGAATTTGCAGAGGTTTGCGAAAATATACGTAAAAACGAAAGTAGAAGTGATATTTACAAAATATAAAAAGTAGCATATCCGGAAATTAAGGGAGAATAAGACGATAAGAATTGTGTTTCATTATTTGTTTGATAATCATATCGACGTTCGGTATTAAAAGGGTTAAACATTGACACATTAAATTTATGTTCTATAGTGTAATTTGAACTCTGTTAATTTACTAAATATGTATTAATAAGCCGGCTTAACGCAGTTCTTTGATTTTGCCGACTTAAAGATCAATGACCTTTTAAGAGAGATTATTTCCTACTAGTGTTGTTCAAATTCATCTGATAAGTAGACGCACGCACGCTTATTGAGGAGAGCGATGGTTGACTACCCTGGATTTTGTATGATTTCCAGTGCACACCTACTGTTCAAAAGGTTCTTATAACGTATTTGTCCTATCCTCGAGGCGAAAAAAATCTTATAATTTTCCCTTGGGGCAAAAATCCCTAGTCCCTCACTTGGTCTAGTAGCTAAGTACGACTATGGTCTATTGGATATAACCTGTATTTGGTAACAAAACAGTCTGTTATATTAAATTAGAAAATAGATAAAAAGGATTGGTTTGTCTATGGTTTAGGTGAACGGCCTTTTGTATCACATCTCGTGGGCTAACCTATTTGTGATCTTATTAAGAGATATAGTTGATGTATCAATAAACAAAGTGATGGGTAAATTTTATATTGAGAAAATTATATTAAAAATATAAAAGGTATTGAAAATCTTATAATAAAAACTAATCTGTCTCTTCAATACTGCGACATAAATTATCGCAGTATTGCATGGCATCAAAGTCTGTCATATTGCAATCTCTTACACTTTTAGAATAGATATAGAACACGTACGAAAAGGAAAAGTATCTAGGCAAAAAAATATATATTATGTTAAATTTGTTTGTACTGAAGTTTATTACAAATAAAGTATCGTTGGCCGTTGGAAGTTACACCTCCCATCACTAACACAGTAATTGAAAGTAAAGAACTCGATCAGCTTTATGTGACGGTACACTGCCATTCCATTCCATCGTCGACCATCCGACCATTCGACCATTCTTATCGTTCGGTTTATTTAATCTACATCAGTGGTAAGTTAAGCCAATACTATGTATTATTGCTTAAAATACTGATAAATAATAATAGTTAAATTACATAATTATTTTACTAGGAATTATTATTGAATATTATTTGTCTACACTTATACGCATTTATGTAGAATTAAAATTAGACATTTTTAAGAGCAGTGAGTACAAACTGGATAACTAATATTTTTCTGTTATTTAAAAAGTAATAGTAATTAATTAATTACTAAATTATAACTTTCATAGCATATAAGTGAATAAATCGGTGTAGTTAAAATTTTTTTTGGGTATCACATGATTTTTATTAAATCATAATATTTATCTACGATCTGTATGGGTTTTAATACCAGTAAAATATTTAAATGAAATATATCTGCGTTAATAAAATAACCAACACCATGTGTTTTGTAGTTCAGTCTATATAACTAAGTACCTACGTGGGCGATGCGTGAGTTTCTAATTCCGCGTAAGTGATCGTGTCAACAATTGCTGAAGTTTTACTCTTATTTAGCTCTGGCTGCTAACAAGTATTTTACGTTTATTTTGCGTGTGTGAAAATTATATTTGTTAAAAGTGCGTTGTTCCGCCAGTCAGGTAATATGAATCTAATATTGCGGTACCTACTTTTTACTAATAATCTTATCTTTTTTTTTTAACATAAAAATGAATGTTTGTCTATACGACCTTTATAGAATCGTAAACGGTACATTTAATCGTGTGAAGATCTTTAGCAAAGTTGTGTATGAGCCCCCGAAGGTTTCTAAGGTGGTACGACCAATTTTCGTCATTGCAATTAATTTCATATTGGCATAGGAACGCGCGCAGGGTTCAGCTAGTATTATATATTTTATAAACAATATTATCGGACAGTCATAAATCAAGAGGTTTTTGCAAGTTGCCCGCCCCGGGAGATCGGAATTTGGAATGTGAAGTTATTATCCCAGCGTTCTTCGTGGAATTGCATCATGCATGTTGATGTTACATACTTATATAGACGAAGCTCCGACCAGTTTCGAAGCCTTGTTTTTTGTTCAGTGGTATACAGCATGTGTTCTAATAGGGCATAAAACAAATAAATTATAAATATAATAATTATGAGCTACACAAATAAGTTTTTGCATGAAATTTCTATTTATATCCTGTTCTGTGTAATTTAAATGGTGCTTTTAAAAATTAAATGATCTTACATCTAGTTACAAACCCGAATTGTAAATAACTACTATAGTTTAAATTCTAATGTTTTATTAACAGTCAGTTGCACAAAGTTTATCATTCAGATAAATATTATCGTAAAAAGTAACTTATAAATAAATAATTGGAAAAATTATAATAAATGACAATATCCAACGATTTAATGAGGCACTGGGTTTTTAGTGTAGTGTTAATATTTAAAATTCGATTCTGTTATTGGTGTTTAAACGTAACTTGCAGTGCGTTGATTGAACTTAAGAATATGATATCAAACAGTTGGCTAGTCCTTTTTGATTCAAGTATGCATATTCAAATTGTAAAGTTTATTGAGAAGATGATGACTGATCATTTTAAAGAAGGTAGGTAGGTAGTTCCCGTTAGAATTCTTAGGTATGTAAAAGGCACTAAGGTAACAATAGACCTTTATATATAAGACTTGAAGGGATAGAAGAGTAACAAATTATGTATACAATTTCAAAATTCAAATTTGGAATAGCTTTCTGGTAATGTCTGGGAGTATATTACGTTTTTATTTGAGGCAACAACCTGTATACTCATCTTTAATCGCTGAAGTTCAATGTTCCATGGCTCGCCGGCCATTTATCTTTTTAACTAAGGGTTACGGCAAAGACGAGTCAGTAACAGGGGAGTCGGTGCAAGTGTTAGACCTATCAAGACCTACCTGGACCTACCTAAATCTACAAATTACTGTCTTCGAAATTAAGGTATTTTGTTATACAGTTATTATAGGACATATGTTTGCTTGGACGTTAATAAAAACTGGAGTCAAAGGATTTTAAATATTTTTATATTAAATAGAGATGGCACTTCAGCCAGAACTCCATAGATTATTTTTTGCAAATTAATTAAAATAAATCAATAACTATTATGTGTATATTATTGTCTTAATAAATATAATAATAAAAACTGGAGTTACTACGAAGATGGCATGAGACTAATTTTTTATGATGAAATTTATTAATCTTAAGAATCTTACGCAATATAAAATGAACCGCGGTCTTATGAATGTCCCCCCACATGTTACCCCACATTGTAATAACATGATAATGTTGTAAGTTTCTTATTATTTAATCAATTGGTACATAATTAAATTATACAGGAAGTTATTAACTTTACTCATTGCCAATTAGCAATTGAATAAATAATTAAAGCAAATATCATGTGTAATAATGTGGAGTTAAGATATTACAGCATTGTTCTGCATTTAATGTCGAAGAGGACTATTTTTTTTAATCTTTAGTAAAAAATAACATCTATAGGCAAACTTAAAGACGATTAGAAGAAAAAACGACGTTAATAATAATTGAACGAGAATTATTATTAAGTTAACCGTTTTTATTATATGCAAAAAAAAAAACAATAATGTTAGTATCTACGTGTACAGTATAAGCAATTTAAACCAGCAATTTAACAGTAATAAAACCCATGTTCTGTTTATATAAAAGTATTGCCAGAATGACAAGAAGAAAGTATTGATAAAATCATTTATGCCGTTAATGCGCTACCTAGCCTCGTGATTCCAAAATAGTTCGTGTTGAGTAGACAGTAATTTTATTTTGTATATAGGTACTTGCGCACTCAATATCATGACTGTGGACGACATTCTTCTTTCTAAAATAGGCCTTCGAACTGTGTCAGTAACACATACCGGTGGATTAGCGGGTTTTGTGTTCTACTTCCATTACAAAGATTAAAGGGATCGGGCCTAGTAAACAGTATTCATTAAATGTTCCAAATTTATTTATTCGCGTAGATTACACCGATGCAATTAATGTGTGACTGGCGCCAAAGTCGTTCCCACCTAATAATAGAATACTTCAGCGATCCATCAGCCTAACATTGTATTAAGAATGTGTATCAATGTTTCTGCTTCTTGAAGCGTAGTTAACGATTGGCCTTTAGTATAATGTCAGTGAAAGACAAGATGGCGTCGATGGCGATTTTACGGCCAGTTAATTTGTTGGGACCTTTGCCATGTTAGTAAGAGATTTCCAATAATAAATTTGTAACGTTACATTAACGAAGATACAAATGTTAAATGATCGATACAGTTGTAATACTTTTGCGCCATCTGCGCCTTCGTAAGGGAGGCCGCGTACAAATACTTTTTGAAGTGATGCTGTTGCACTGTATCTGTTAAAACGTATCCGTGAAATATAAGCGACTCGAGGTGGTTAGGAACTAATTTTCAACCTATACCAGGCAATAGTCTATATTTGGCAAAATACTTTTTAAGTTCCAGATTTCCGTACGTCAAAGTCGAGCCTTGCCAAATCGAAGGAAAAGGTGTCATCGGACGGCGCTGAGGAGAAGCTGCTGGCCAAGGAGGAGGAGGCGAAGATTGCCACGCGTGTCGATATGGCGGACGCCATGTATGTGGTGGGCGACCATCGCAATGGAGATGCCAAGATCGAACTCGACGCAAACAAACGGGTAAGTTGGGCGCGACATTCCCTACTTTCATCTATTATAGACGCTTATAATAAGTTTTTTATCGAATCATTAAAAATATTTGGGCCTAGTGTATATGTAAAGTATCAATATTTATCTAAATTAAGCAAAGTACGGTGAAAGTAACAAATTGTTATTGTGTTTTATATTTTGAACAGCAGTTCTCCGGGCTGACGAAGGAGGAGTTGATGAAATACGCGGACGACCCGTTCTGGGTGCGGCTCCGTTGGTTCATGTTCATTCTGTTCTGGGCTCTGTGGCTGTGTATGTTGGCCGGCGCCATCGCCATCATCGTGCGCGCGCCCAAGTGCTACCCGCCCCCCCCGCGCACCTGGTAAGCGTTATATATTGCTGTCACATGTTATACTTTGATATACCGAGTGGGATGTATTTATTTCGCAAACATAACCAAAAGGTTTATAATTAATTCATTAATTAGAAAAAACAGTTTGATATATTTTTGCGTTAAATCATCAGTTTAGTTAGTATAATTTCAAGGATATTATTCTATATAACAAAATACCCTTTAATTTATATTGCATATTTCATCAATTATATAATTGTTTGCTGTAAAACCATTTAGTATATAATAAATTCATTTTGTACGCAAAATATTATTATAAACCAATTTTCTAACAGGTATGAAAAGGGCCCTCTGGTTGACATGTCCTCTGTTAAGGATCATAGCATTGTTGAAAAGAATTTCAAGCTATTGGAGAAGTCTAAGGTGGCTGGCATTTTTGCATCCTCATGCGAAGAAACCTATCAAATTCTGGATGACCCCACCTGTGTTGATAAATTCAAGGACTTTGTTGCTAAGGCCAAGGATATTAGTGTGAAGTGAGTAATATTTTGTTGATTAATGATTTTTTTTGTAATTTTCATAATAACATTTTTATTGGGGCCCAACAAGATCAAAGACTATTTCCATGGGCTTTCTACAGGAAACGACATTAATTTTTTTTTTAATGTTTAATAAGGATTTGGTTGTGGCTCATTTTGATAGGAGATTTAGCGCAATGGAAGAGGCATGACATGGGTGATGTTTTAAATACCATTTAACTTTGTGATGTTTTAGAAAAATAAGTCCAAAACTAAACAAAAAATAAAATTACACTAATTATCTACACTTTTTTAACTGGTACTTATCAGACTCGATTTTATTACTACAAGTACTTATTGATATGTCTGTGTCGAAGTTTTTTTTTATTGTTTCTACATTACGAAACAAGAAATCAGGGGTAAAATGAATATTTTTATATTAGTAGTGTCATTGCTTGTTTCACGATCGTTAATTTGTTATATTTTAGAGTGATAGTGGACCTAACGGCGAACTTCGTGTCGGTGAACCACACCTGGTTCCAGAGGAGCGAGAACAAGTCATTGGATTACAATAATTTCTTCATCTGGAAGCCTGTGACAGAATACAAAGACGGAGAGAATGGAAAATCTGTCCCGGAGACCCCTGACCCGTGGGTGAGTGTATATTACTGTTTAATGTTATGTGTTAAGGTGCTTTCACATTGTGGTGTACTACTTAGCTATCAAAGATTAGGTTCGGAATAATCTTTTAATTTTCCATTATGAACATGATGGCAGCTGTTATAAAGAAAACGAGGATTCTAGGCTGGCTTTATAAAATCAGACTTAATGGTGAACATTGTGTGAAAAATATAATAATATGAACAAACAGTATCACATGCTAATATGTGATATTTTCAATAATATTTTGGATCAGAAGTGATATTTGCATTAAAAAAAAAACAATTTTATTAACACATAACCTGATTTTAAACAAAACTTCTAATACCAGCAATTAAAAGCACTAACAATACTCGGATCACACCGATATAGCGACAATTATAAGTTCCTACCACGAAGGACATCAGAGAAATGTGTATGAAACTTTGATATTACAATCAGACTTATATAGGAACTACCCTCATTTCGCCTACTATTACTATTACCTTAAAACTGGTAAAAATAAAATATGTAGATTGTAATAACAAATAAATAAACAACAGTTTAATTTAATATGGAGTAGGTTTGTTAATTGCCTTACTAATATTTCAAGGGAAATATGATTAACATGTAATATAGTACATTTCACAACTAGGGCAGAATCTAGCGCAAGGAATAAATGTTACCAGGTGCCATGTGTCATGATTAAGTCGGATGGTATAAAGTTTAGCGAGTACACCAGCTACAGCAAGTTGTCATTGCCTCATGTATAGCTTAGTATATTATATTGCTACCTTCTGATTTGTAATAAATTTTTTTGTATATTAGATGACAGCTCTCGGCGACTCGGTGGTGGATTGGACGTTGAGCAAAAAACGTGGCGAGTTCTATTTACACAAGTTTGGCGAAAGCAACCGACCCATCTTGAATATGACCAATCCCGATGTCGTGAAGCAGTTTGATGGTGTGCTTAAGAAGTGGATGGAGGCCGGCGCCGCTGGGGTTAGGTACGTGTTGAGGATAAATTTTAGATGTTGAACATTGTGACTATAGTTGATATTAACAAAACGACAGATAACTGGTACATACTTTTTAAATAAAAAAAAAAATATCTTTCAATGTCCACAAAGTAAAAAAAAATTTCGTTTACAGGCTTCAACACGCTCGCGAGCTCGTAGTGATCAAATCTTTGCAGAACAAAAAAGCATTCTCGCAGCAGCAATATACCAGTGACTTGCCCGAACTGGACAGCCTGCTGGCCCACTGGTCACACCTGGTCGCCGTCAGTGGCAGCGCGGCGGGACTAGGTGAGTACAGTACAAACATTTATTTGTACAGTATGTTTATTGTAAGAAATAGGTTGACCGGAAAGTTCGTGCTAATTTTCGGTAGGTAGCGCTTGAGACCTGATTATGGAATATATTCTAAAAGAGATAGATTCAGACATATTTGGAAAGAAAGTTTGGTTACTTGGTTGGATATTTAAATGAATTGCGTTTTAATTGTTCTCAATCATTGGCACAAAAATTCCGGACAACTCAATACAATACAATCATTTTTGTAGGGCTTCCATTCAATCTTATACAGAATCACCGTAGATAAATGAAATATTTTAATAAATACGGATATGTGTAAAATTATATTGAAATAAAGAACAATATTATTTATTATTAGAATGTCTCACGACAACATTTGTTTAAAAAAAAATAAGCTCTACAAAATACTAATAGCAATAACTTTTGACTCAAACTGACATACTAACAAATATTTCCAGTTAAATGAATGATTTAAAAAATAAAAGTTGGTACCAATTAACTAGAAGCAATAAATTATATTTTCCATTATCAGAGGAGACAGTGTTCACGCTCGCGGAGGAGGAGACCCGCCCAGAGTTGTTCCACGCGGCGTTGCGGCCGCCGAGCCTGGCGCCCATGCGCGTGCGCAACGCACGGGAGGCCGCTACGGCCCTCAACAAACGCCTTGTTCATTGGCCGGCATTGCAGGTATGTTTTCTATCAACCATCCACTGGGTGTAGATCTCATCTAATTTATTTTTAGAATTATTAAAATGTGGCAGATTAACTTAAGCGAGGGTACTTTGCGCCCTGGTGTCCTTTGCGTAGGGTCGTACCGATCAGTATATAGCGAAGAGTGAAAAAAAAACGACTGTAAGGATATTTTAACGTGTCAAGTGAAAGTACAGTGATTCAATTATAATGCAAAAAAGGAACCATAATGCGATGGGATAAAATAATATTGTAGTCCGATAATATCGGAAAATACAACCCTTCACAAGCCGATAGAATAAAAATCGTCTGCGCATTAACCTGCAGAAATACATGTACTTTTCCCTCCGCGCCTGTCGTTCTCTTTCACTTTTTCCTTACATCTTACACTCTTACACCGTCCGTATATTATTTTCACGCCAATAAAATGCCATCACATTAATAAAATGTGTAAAAAGACGTGGAATCTTAGCGTAATGCACCTATTGCTTTACTGAAAGTACCGTGATCGGATCGTAGCATAGACATGGCCATCGGCTTAACAAAACAAATATGTTTTATGTTATGTGACTACGTGTTAAATCAATAAATTCGTTAAATTCGATCGTGATTAATTGGAATTTTCTCAGTTCACATTTCAAATGTTAAGTCGATGAAATTACACTTTGAATGTCACTTTGTTTCAGTATATTATATGTATACAGAGTTTTAATACGTTTCAATCACTCTGATTTGATAGTTGCTGTCGGAGGATCCCAGTGACCAGGAGCTGGCGGCGTTCGCGCTGCTGCTGCCCGCCGCGCCCGTCCTCGACGTCCGCCAGCTGGAGCGCTCTGACAACGCCACTGGGGTAATTAATTTAATCATTTACTACGTGGTAAATATTGCACTTTCAAGAGGGGGAAAGTATTCTGTAAGGATTGTTTTAGAACGCTAGGAATTTTCAATAAGTCTCCCAATATTTATTTTATTAATTATTTAAGAAGTGTAAATTGTAAGTTAAGTAAATCTGAGAAATAATCTATGTACTTATACAATCTTTCACTTCCTATTTTACACATG
>DWPA01007057.1:0-10578 GCA_018251375.1 Calpodes ethlius | reverse complement strand
TTTATCTGTCACTTAAATATCTACCCCGACCGGGAATCGAACCCAAGACCTCTCCCCTCGCAGGAAGGGTCATTACCAACTAGGCTACGGGGCCGAATCTAAAAGTGTAAAACGTATGCAGTTTATAACAAACCTTATATCAACACTTTTTAGCTAAAGTTACTGTTGAATAACTCTCATGATATGTATTAATACAAATATATATTATTTTTACAGAAAAAGAAGTATTGAAAAAATGGAGCTCCTTGAGGACGTGTTTCAGGAGAGAACTGAGAGTAAATACATGTCAAACTGAAAGTGGCCTAGAGAAATTACAAAAAAAAAGAAAATACATTTACTTCGACGATCTATTGTTTTTGTTACCATTCACAAAAGTATATCCACTTAATTCCAACGAATCGATGGCTGAAAACGACCAAAACTCTGATCTGTCAGACCTTAGTGATGAAGAGCCCGCATATTTAATGACACAGACTGAAAAAGTAACGGACAAAAATTACGAAGAGCCAATGATACCATTAGCAAAATTAATAAAAACCGAAGCAAGGTGTGAGATAGAAAGAATATCAGAGCCTTCTGAATTAAGTGATGAAGATAGTTCAGTAAATCAGAGTAGGAGTGATTTTACTCAACCAAGTAAGAAGAAGAAAAAAGTAACTCACAGAAGTGATGATGAGCATAGTCAGCCAATAAAAGAAAACGCTTGCTTGCTGGGAAATAGAAAAGTGTCCAGGTTAAGCGAGGTTGATGATGATGAAGCTTTTCTCTCATCTCTCCTGCCTTCTCTTAAAGAGTTTACGTCAGAAGAAAAGCTTCGATTAAGGATAGAAATATTAACGACTATATTAAACTTTAAAAAGTCTGTAAATTCTGGGACAAGTACGAATGTACAGACGTGATAATTAACGAATAGGTACTGAAATAAACGATATATTTTAATGTTATAATTTGTTATTTTGTTATCTACTGAAACCGTGTGCGTTGCCAATAATTTTATTAATTTAACGATACAGATAAATAATAAAATTTTATTTATTCATGTTTTTTTAATAATCTTTTTTTTTAACGTCAAATGGGTTGGCTAGAAGAAATCTCTATAGAGATAAGCTCGCCTTTGTACTAATGTTTCATTATAAAAATGTTTAATACCTGTATACATGAAATCATTAAATAAATAAGATCGAAGTTGAAAAGTCAGTTAATTTCAATAAGACTGCAGAGCCCATATATCAAATGTTAGCTTTTTTACAAATCTGAGATCATAGTTATGCAAAATGAAAATACTGACTAAATTCTTACAAATATATTTTTCATAGCACAAAATTACTAAGTACGTTATATTGTTGTTCCATAAATGAATAATAGTTGAAGGTGAATCTTCGTTTCTCCTTTTTAATAATGTAAGCTCGTAAAAAAGAAAATGTAAAAACGTATGACATATTTAAAGTGTACATAGGTAAATGTAGAATCCTAAATTTTAATTGAGTTAAATAACATAGATAAAATTTTATCTTTGTACTCTATATGGTAAGTAACCCTTCATAGATTAAATTGCGTCTGTACTAAAATTCAGTTTAAGACGAGAATGCGCACGTGCCTGAAACATTTTAAAATTAAGTGATTGTCATTTTTTAAGCATGATTTATTTTTGAAAAATGACGTTAATAATGTCAAAATACCAACTTTAATTTTGTGAAAAAATTTATTATCGGCCGTTCTGGAAGTAACTGTCAAAAAATTGTGTTACTCTTTAAAATTAAAACGGACACCAATGTCCAGCGTAGACGAGGTACTTCTGTCCCCAGAGGACAGTCCACCGAAATTTAAAAGTCCTCCAAGTATATATCAGGAACCCATACCGCGCGGTACAAGTACATTTCCATAGAGTAGTGATCTGTCCCTAGAGGCCTTACCGTATGTGAACGTTTTTTTTTTATTCTGCGCAAACTATAATGATGCGTTCAATTTATTCGGGTATAGTACCCTAGATATTATCTATAATCTGCTGTGCGAACCTTATTTACGCAGATTATAAATAAGAGGTTATTAGATAGTTATATAAATTGAGAATTAAAAACATGATGACTGGAACATACTTTATTTTTTTACTTGAATCATTTAATGCTTGACCAGTTACTTATGATGGCAAGTGAATGCAGATTAATTAAATATAGATTAATGCTTAAAAAAATGTTATAGTAAAATTAGGCATGTATTGGAAAATATGCAAATTCCAGAGGGCATTTGTCCCTGCTCCTCAGTATGCCTATAGCAACAAGATTATAATGCACATTATTATGTTTTAAATTGCTAAGTTACTTTTTGTATTAAAAATATTACCATAGTATTTATTGAAATAAAGTAACTTATGTAGGAATTGAAAAATTTTAATGTAATTAATGCAAGTAATTTAGATAAAATTATCTAATATGCAAGTCAGCCTACCTAAAATTATCACAAAGGACATGGGAATAAAAAACAGAAGTTTAAACATAAGTTTTGTATTTGTTATTAATTAATTATTAATTAATCAATGGAATTTGTTGAACTAAATCAGTCTTTGGTTGTACACCAGTGCACAAATAAAACATCCAGATGCAATTGAGTTCACTATCACAAATGGCTAATAAATAGGCGGCTTGGAGATTAATCTACTTCCTCCATGCGCGACGCATCATCAGCGTCGCCTTCTAAAGGTGGTACATCACCAGCACTGGCCTCCTCAACCTGAATAGGCTCCTCCTCATCAATGCCGAGACCTAACTTGATCATGCGGTAGATTCTAGAAGCGTGGACCTGGGGCTCGTCCAAGGTGAAGCCGGAAGACAACAGGGCAGTCTCGTACAGCAGGATAACCAAGTCCTTCACAGCCTTGTCATTCTTGTCAGCCTCTGCCTTCTGCCTAAGGGTTTCCACGATAGAGTGGTCAGGGTTGATCTCGAGGTGTTTCTTCGCTGCCATGTAACCCATGGTTGATGTGTCACGGAGGGCCTGGGCCTTCATGATACGTTCCATGTTCGCTGACCAACCATATTGTGCAGTAACGATGCAGCAGGGTGATTCTACCAGCCTGTTCGATACAACAACCTTCTCTACTTTGTTGTCTAGGATGTTCTTCATGACCTTGCAGAGGTTCTCAAATTTGACTTTGTCTTCCTCGCGCTTCTTCTTCTCTTCCTCATCTTCAGGAAGTTCCAAGCCTTCCTTGGTTACAGAGACCAGGGACTTGCCATCGTATTCCCTCATTTGTTGTACTACGTACTCATCGATGGGCTCGGTCATGTAGACTACTTCATAACCACGCTTCTTGACCCTCTCGACAAAGGATGAGTTGGCAACCTGATCCCTGTTCTCACCAGTGATGTAGTAGATGTGTTTCTGGTTCTCCTTCATTCTTGATACATATTCTTTGAGAGAGCAAGCTTCATCGCCAGACGCTGATGTGTGGTAGCGGAGCAAGTCAGCCAGCTTCGACCTGTTCTGAGAGTCCTCATGGATTCCCAGTTTCAAGTTCTTGCTGAACTGTTCGTAGAACTTCTTGTAATTTTCCTTATCTTCAGCCAATTCCTCGAACAGTTCTAAGCATTTCTTAACTAAGTTCTTCCTAATGACTTTCAGGATCTTGTTCTGTTGGAGCATCTCACGAGAGATGTTCAAGGGCAAGTCTTCACTGTCAACTACACCCTTGATGAAGTTCAGGTACTCTGGTATTAAGTCTTCACAGTTGTCCATGATGAACACCCTGCGGACGTACAGTTTGATGTTGTTCTTGCGCTTCTTGTTTTCGAAGAGGTCGAAGGGCGCCCTACGGGGTACGAAGAGCAGAGCACGGAACTCGAGCTGACCTTCAACCGAGAAGTGCTTCACGGCCAAATGATCTTCCCAGTCGTTTGTAAGGGATTTGTAGAAATCACCATACTCATCTTGGGTGATGTCGTCAGCATTGCGGGTCCAGATAGGCTTAGTCTTGTTCAGCTCCTCGTCTTCAGTGTACTTTTCCTTAATGGTCTTCTTCTTTTTCTTCTTATCTTTGCTGTCTTCATCCTCGTCCTCTCCTACATCCTCGATCTTGGGCTTCTCCTCCTCATTCTCTTCTTCCTTCTCTTCCTCAGCCTCATCGTCAGAGAGCTCCTTCTCACGTTCCTTCTCCACCACCAGTTTGATAGGATAGCCGATGAACTGAGAGTGTTTCTTGACAATTTCCTTAATTTTGTTCTCCTCCAGGTACTCCGCCAAGTCTTCCTTCACGTGAAGAACGATCTTGGTACCGCGGCCCAGCGGTTCGCCAGGGTCCGGTCGCACCGTGAAGGATCCGCCGGCGGCAGACTCCCACATGTATTGTTCATCGTCATTGTGCTTCGAGTGTACGGTCACCTTGTCGGCGACGAGGTAGCAAGAATAGAAACCTACACCGAACTGACCGATCATGCTGATATCAGCGCCCGCCTGCAGCGCCTCCATGAACGCCTTGGTGCCAGACTTCGCGATCGTACCCAGGTTGTTGACGAGGTCGGCTTTGGTCATACCGATACCGGTGTCGATGATAGTCAAAGTGCCTTCGCTCTTGTTGGGCACGATCTTGATATATAATTCCTTACCGCTGTCGAGCTTCGATGGGTCGGTCAGTGACTCATACCGGATCTTGTCCAAGGCATCTGAAGAGTTGGAGATCAATTCTCGCAGGAAGATTTCTTTGTTGGAGTAGAATGTGTTGATGATCAACGACATGAGCTGGGCGATCTCCGCCTGGAAGGCGAAGGTCTCCACCTCCCCCGACTGTGTCTGCATTTCTTCCGGCATCTTGACTTCTTTGTTTCACTATTCTATTTCTTGGAACTGACTACAATTTGACTGGTAAAACGCGGTTAGAGCACGTGGAAAGCGCAGCGTTACAACACTTGACTTATCTCGCTTGTATTTTTCAAATGACGCCGGGCGTGGACGTCCGTCTGCTTTTATAGACTCGGCGCGCGCACGACATCTGTGAACGAGTAGAAATTTCTGGATTTCGCGCCCTAAATCTCAGAAGTTCGCAACTATTGGAAATTAATAGCAGTAATTGTGTTCAGTGTTTTTTTACATATAAAATCATTTCGTTATTTATTTGAATTTATATAATTTATTAGTCTTAGATAATGAATTTTTGCTACGTCAACGCTGTTTTACCAATAGATAACCAATAGACTCCATACACTTTTTTACCAAATCGATTTGATTTATGATAATATGCCTCCTATAAAATGTTCAAACGATTACAATATTTTGGATTTAAGTTTATAATAGGCCACAATGAAGCCATTAATATACCTAAAGACCAGGATCGTCAAAATACATTGGCATATGTAATAATAATATTTTTTTGTCTATATGATAGATTAATTACGATTTTACTGATGCAAGAACAAAGAATCCCTGTTGTATCAACTTATTATATATGTAAGATCCTGTATACTTATATGTTAATTTATTTCAATTATGTTAGAGGTTTTATTTTAAAACATAGGTTAGTTATGAAATTTACCAACCTGTTAGCTAATCAATTAATCTCAATATGCTAAATAGATTTTATAATCAGTTTTTTTATCTATTCAGCGTGTAGATGGCTCATCAATGATAAAATTATCTTTATACATTAAGCAGCTAAACAGTAGTTGAAATTTATGAAGACAACAAAAGGTTGAGCACACCTATACCATTATTCTAGCTGTGTACTACTCAACACTAGATGGCGATACGATCGACTGCCGGTCTTTCCGTAGAACTTTCTGGAACATTCGAGAACAATCTATAAAAAGCGCTCTTAAAGTAATTTTCTGAATGAAAATTTAATTGATTACTGATTCAATAGCATATTTGAAATATATAACGAAGGAATATGTAATCATGTTTTGTACTTCCATTCAATAACTTGTTTAATTCGGCAATATAATGATTTCGTCTAGAATATTTCGACTACATCCGGTGGAATGTTTTTGCTATTCGCCGCATACAGCGCTGCTAATATCCGTTTTATAATGTCTATGTACAACCGGTACTACTGTTTCTAGATGTTTCAGAGCTGTATTGATTTTATTTTTTGCGGCGACTGCATTTTCTGTTTGGATGGATCAGAGAATAATGTATGGATGAATGAACAAGAATATGACATTGGCGGGATATAGTATTTTAGTTCCCTCCAATGACAGGTTTAGAAATAAGATATGTTTTAGCGATGGCATGCTATCTTGTATTCATTGTATCATAAAATGAGATGTGCAAAACACGTGTTACACGTGAATTAAACAATACTTGGTTTGACATTAAGAAATGTTATTTTATCTAGGACAAATATAATACTAACAATGGCTACTCAGGTCATCAACATTTGAAGCATTTTCAATTCTATTCTTAAGGTACTAAATAGGTCAGGGGATACTAAATTCCTTGTGAGATATCGGGTACGAAAAACCCATAACCCAGCTTAGAACTATATTATCTTGAGCTGTATGCTGAAATTAATTAATTCCTAAGGCCATTAGATAGGGGAATAGGAATTGATGGTAGAAGCAGGGCATTCTAATTATATTACTAAAATCCTAGTAATGCAAGTCATGGTTTAGGAATTGTAACAAAGGAAAGACAAGATGTGCGCATTATGCAGTTTTAGTAATACATCTAGCTTACTACATCCAAGTAGGTACTTAATTAAAGTAGATATGGATTCAGAATCTAGCCCACTTGACATAGATATATGTACTTTTTACCTTCAGTAGGCACAGACCAACCTAGTGTATACCTACTTACGTATTTCACGGTGTCAGTACTTAACTACTCAATTTAAAATTAATATTACATTATAGTAAAATATTTAATGTGTTTGCATCATGATTTCAACTCATTGTCAGCCTATCGATCTATACCGGCGCGGCGTGTGAAACCTAACCTAAAAATTACAATATAATGTCAGAATATTTACATAAACAGTTATTTGAATTCTTTGCCCACGTTGTTAGGTTTGGTGCGACAAGTATTTTAGTTAATTTACATTATTCTATAGGTTTAACCTTTTGTTTTATTGTACTTTCAGGTTACAAACGAGTGTGAATAACCGACCACGATGAAAATTACATGTCAAAAGATTGAAAACCAATCGTAACACTCTAGTATTAGAGTAAATTTTCAATGACAAGTTCCTAAAAAGGCTAATATGTTTTTTTGCCGTGATATCTTCACTTCCAAAGTTCACTGCTTTCGATTTTTATTACAGACCGTTTCTTCAAAATATAGTCGAAGGAGTCAATTATAATATAGATTTATAACATTATAATTCTAATCAATTAAACAAGTGACATCTATGTTAATTTTTGGAATCAATTGAAGAGATGAAAATAGACGAAAAACATCTTCAATTTATATACCTACCTACTATGTAGGTTACCGTAAAACAATATAATTGCCTTCAATCTGATTTTAAAACATCAACCTGCGTTACTATAATTTCTGGAATGTTCAGACACATCTTTAACAATATCGGTTTCATTGTTAAATTACTCATTCCTCGTGTCTGCTACGTAGTATACTATCATGACATGGCGGGTCTTTGTAATCATTGTGATATCTGATATGACTCATTCAGAACGCATTTTTGAGAACTGTTTTAAGTCTGGTAAGGTTCTTAACTAATTGGTATTAAAAAAAATAGAAAGCAGACCAAAACCTATAAACGAAAATAAGAATCATGGAAAAATACATTTATACTTACAATAATTACTTATAAGCCCCCGCCATATTTATATTAACGTTGGTGTCCATGGCAACGCCCGAATATACCTTAATTGACGCGATATTACCGAGTTAAATGCTTGCATTAAAAGGATTCTATACAAATTTAACGTCTTAGTCCTAATGCGATAATTAATTAATTATTGTTAACGGGTTGAAAATGACACTACGCAGAATTGGCCAGCAGTTTAGCGCGCTAATTAACACGCTTTATTACACATATGAATCGGAAATAGAACTTGTATAGAACTCCATTAATGTAGCCTTGCGTCAAATACGCGTTAATTGTATGCGGTAATTAAGACGCATTCGGGAATGGCCGTTGATATTAACGTTATAACATTAACGACTAATATGACAGGGAGATAATATGTATCTTTATTAAGGCGTTAATTAACGCGCTAAATTCTTGATCAAATATGCGTGGTGCTATTTTTAACGCGTTATAACGCAGATGTGGCGTAAATTTATGAACATAATTATCACGTCACAGCCCATTTACAGGAAATTGTTTCAGATCCCTCTTTGTATTAGAAAGCCAGTATTAAGACCAATACATGGAGGTTGTATTTATTACGCTGGTCATTACAAGTTATTTATAAAATGTAATATTCAGTTAAATAATTGTTATGGTCATGAAACCTTAATGAACCGAATAATAAACATTAATTAATAACTTATTATGTATTTCTTTTATTAATTACATTGTCTGTAGTATAAACAATAGACAAAGATACATTTTACTAAGGCTATGATACTTTTTGTCGTAATTTTCGCCATGTTCATTCATAAGTATATTATTATTTTAGTTATGCGAGTGAAAACGTCATGGTTGATACTTATATTCCATTTTCATGGATTATACAAGCCTTTGAAATGTATTTTTAAGTGATAGCTATGTAGGAAGCGATTAGGTAAATTAGTAATCCAAGAAAACTTAATGAACAGGTAAGGAAGGTTAGATATTGCATATTATATTAATCTATACGGTGGGCATTGTTTTAATTCAAGTATGTAAATATTTAGATTTACTATGTTAGCTGAAGAAGTTAAAAGAATAGATTCTAAAGGAGTTTTTTTCTAGAAACTTCTGGATCTACGGGTCTCACATTCGTCATTGGGAGGCCAAAAATACTCAAACAACGGTAAGTTACGCCATCTATCGTTGCATTAGCTTAATCTTATGGTAGATATGTTAGATGAGATTTTTTGTAACATTTTATACATTTATTTAACTTAGTACATGCCATGAGAAAAAATATTTGACACGTAATTAATGCGAGACGAATGCATTAGCGAATTTTAATAATAAGATTTCCGTTTATTTGTACCCCAATAAAATCTTTATTCCAACGCCCTCTAGTATTAATTAGCCTTACTAATATCAAAAAGAGCTAATAGCTTGCAAGCATTGTATTAAATTCTGCTACTCGTTACTAGATGGCGTGCATATGTATATTCAAGAACAATCTCAACTTTTCTAGATAGTTGTGGAACTAATCTTGCAGATATAAAAGCGACGCTCAGCGCCTACAGCGGCAGTATATTGAACTAACACGATACAGTGCACAAGGAGAGTTACAAATCGATTATCCCTGCCTTTTACGACTGCTACATAACAATGGCGCTATTACCATCACTAATAGATCTAGAATTACGTCCAAGGAGACTGAGAGACCAGCTTTTCGGATTGGATTTATCTCCGGATGATTTTCTGATGGATGTATTCGAGCGTCCGGTACTACGGTCCCGGCATCGGCATTATTTACGTCCGTGGCGCAACTTGTCTTTCTTGGAGAAGGACGCCGGTTCAACTATAAAGACGGATAAAGACAAATTCCAGGTTACGCTGGACGTCCAGCATTTCTCACCCGATGAAATCAGTGTAAAGACCTGCGACGGACATGTGGTGGTTGAAGGCAAGCATGAGGAGAGAAAGGATGAGCACGGCTACATCTCTCGTCAATTTAAACGTCGTTACGCACTGCCAGAGGGCTGTAACCCAGAAACCGTGGAATCTAAATTATCTTCAGACGGTGTCCTAACAGTTATCGCACCGAAAACTCCAAGCCTTGCTGATGGAGAGAGATCAGTGCCCATATCCCACACGGGACCAGTGAGGAGGAAGGCTCATGATGAAGAGGACCAACCCAACGGCGAGGCTGAAGAAGAAGTCAAATCGCCGCAGAAGAAGAAGAGGCGATAGATATAAGTGTAGTATTCGTTTTCCGCCTTAATGTAAGATTACCTCAATATTTTCCGATTGAAGACTGAATTTGAGAGATTAAGTAACTTTAATAAATATTAAGTAAATAATAAAGTCGTTTTATTTACTATCTGTAAAATATAGTAAAGTTTTGCTGTCTGTACCTCTAAGTACTACTCTCACTCTGCGGTAAATTCGATCCTAATTCATTTTAAGAGTCCTTTCCATTGACACAAATAAAAAAAAATATTAAGATATGGTAAATATAAAATTAATTTTACATGTATGACATGAATGACGTGTATACTACACCCGCGACTTTACTTGCGTGGGAAAAAGAACAGCAATAAGTGGCCAATGTTTATTGCTAAACTTTCTTCAATTTTGCTGAAATATACATCGTAATGGTTTCACAGAAAAGTCTCATCGTAAAATGTAACCTATAGTACTCGTCGTCCTCCCAAAACAAAAATCATACTACAACGACACTCCGTACAAGGACAAACAAACACTGGTATTTATAATATTAGTATGTATGGATAGGAACACATATTAAGTTTTTCGTTATGCATTTCTTTTTCAAACTACAGAGCGATGTGCATTCTTCGAAG
>DWPA01007056.1:0-10579 GCA_018251375.1 Calpodes ethlius | reverse complement strand
TATTTACATACTTCCATCTAGCGGGCAAGGACGAATCTCACTTACATTATCTAGATTCCCACGTATCCGATACAATAATGACTTCATAAACGTTTTATTTAACGTAATATTAAATTTTGAATGAATTATTGTTTTTTTAAATATAATTGCACAAAATTTTGCATTTATGTACTGTAAAGTAGAATTTAAGTTAAGAATTAAAATATATGCTAGAAATTATTCAAGTAATGTGATTCACATAAATACATATATGTCCACGGGGAAAAAAATAGTGAAATTATTATTGAAATTACCCGCTTAAGATAACTTTAGCAGCCACTTTATTAACTATGATGATCCTGCTATATTTTTTAGCGCATTTATTAAAGGCTGGACCCAAATGCACCTTAACTAATATCGTAAAATTAGCGCCTTAGCGCGCTTAACTATTGACAACACCTGTGTTTAATTTGATTTTTAACGTGCTAATCAACACGCTAGCACACAGATGTGACAAGAGTATAAAGTAATACGAATAACAATAAACACAATGTGGAGGGCTACGGGATGTTGTCACTTCAACCCGCATTGAAGCAAATTGGCCAAATAAAGACAAGGTGTGTGCCACAGCTGATGGGGACAAAACAAACCCATTATAATGTTTTTTATTTGTAACTACGCATATTCGATTTTACGAAACAATACATCACAAATTCAATGCAATATTTAACATAATTTTTGTGATAACATCGATATATAGGTACGTTAGTAATTAAATTTACAAAATGTAAATTTTAGTTTCGGTTTTCTATTCTAAAAGCATATATTACCATGATAAATGCACGTTATCTTTCAGATATCTAAGTAACACCATACCACAGCATGCATAATTTGATTAAATCTGTATTAATTATTGTTTAAAGCACCCACTTGTGTACAGAAACCATGCAAATGTCCCTCAGACGGGAAATTTGCATGTTGTCCGAATGTATTTGCGAATTGTCTAGCGCTAAGCGGTTGACGAAATTCGCAATGCTAATAATACAATAGCCAGACGCACCTCGTGTCAGCCTTGCATCTGTTGTACTCGTGCCATCGAATACCCAATAGACAACCTTATTTATATTCCGGTAAGACTCGTTTCCTAATGCAGCAGCGCTCAATGCCGAAAGAAGAGCTGGCTAGACACCTCGCTGTGCTCTTAGGCTTCGAAGGCGACAAGGTAAACTTTATTTACAGTTGATTTTAGCGTTACAATCGCTTGATAGGACGTCGAGCCGTTTGTAGGCTACGACACGTCGTATTCACGGATAACTTTCGACAGTCATTGAATGGAGAGTTCGTTGACCGAATACCGAATCGTTGTTCGAATTTGCATGTGTCAATGACTCGGTGCAACGCGGCGCGCCGGGCGGCCCGTCGGCCTATAGATACTTTTCCTTTCAGTGGCTCCTGAGAAACACTTTTCACGGCGCCCTCGTGACCCAGCTGGTGTTCGTTTAGCGGTTTTAGCTAGAGGAATCTAGTGAAGACGTTTGACCTTACAATGACGCGTACGACCGCGACAGCTCGCGCCTGTGATATTTACGCGATTACTTATGATCCACGTATAATTTAATAAACGTTACGAATACACAATATTATTTATGTTATTAGTAATGTCAATGAATTAAAATATAAGTAGTAATAGTATCAACATAATTGAGGCAGAATTACAGAACAAAAGAATTGTCTCTCAAATAATAACTTTTTTATAGTCATATAAGACAATTTTAGTAGCATATTCACCGAGAATTAATATCAAGGAAAGAGCTAGCCGAAGAGTTTGGCAAGAATCTTCCGGCCATCAAACACGTCGAGTCGGAATGTGCGAAATCCAATAAAGAACTTGGAACACCTGTAAGTTATTACATTCTTCCGGAGATGCTGGGCGGCGGCGCTCGGAAATTCACCTCAACTTTGCTCAGAGATTGCTTGTCCAACTTTTACCCGGCAAATTCCTTCAATTAGTATCATTCGTAACCGAAGTTTTCCAATGAAATGTTTTTATAATTGCAACATTCGATGGTAGTTTCCGGTGAATGTTCGACTTTGAAATTTTCAACGTTGCATTCGTTCTGATTTTGAAACGTTATTTTGAAAGACTTCTAGTCAATGGACAAGTTGGAACAAGTTATATGTAGAAAAATGGTAAGTCCATTTCCAACTAAGTATTTATTTTTTGTGACAATGACTGGTTGGCTTTATCGACAATTACAGCTTCACGCGGTCATAGTACTTTGAGTCAAGTCAGTCGGCAAATGGATCAGTTTTGAAACCCGCATATATCTTATATCTTGTGCTAAGACATACTTAAAAAACCTTGCGTATTGAAACACTTGGCATACCTAATCGTTTCTCTCATATCCTTGTTTTAATGGTACATCGATATTCAACGAATCGATTAAATTTACCATTAGGTAAAACTTATCAGCTATAATCTCAACAAGTCACTTCTCTTCCGCACTAATCGCTAATGTATTTACCTGTCATCATGTTGTTATACAATCAGAGTTAATTATAGGATGACGATTTCATAATCATTTTATAACAATGATTAAAATTATAGATAATAAATTATGTGGTATCGAATATGTAGGTTACAAATGCGGTTATGACAGTGTCTAAATTAAAATAATAGGTGCTGTTTAAATTACAAATTGTAAATTTAATCGATCATATTACGACCATACAGTACACAGTTCTCTTGATCTTGCAAATAAAAAATAAGAATTAGAAATTAGTCCGGAATACATCTTACCCATATACTTTTAGTACACCTAATAACCCATTACTTATGAGTAATTCTTCTGTATTTGTATGTGATTGGTTTCCCTGAAATGGCCTAAACACAACTTTACTATTAAAATTGATCTACGTAAAAATAATCTCCGTGATAATTCGTTTCCACGTGATAAATTGTAATAAAACTTTATGTAATACCATGTGTTATTGATTAAAAAAGCGTTGACATTTAATCAATATATACAATACAAGCTATTTAAAAACAGATACCGCTGACATCCACATCAAAGCGATACTGTATCACTTAGCTAGTCCTATAGAAATAATATTATATATTATTTACATAGTTACAAAAATGAATGATTATTTGCGTAAGATGATGATATAACCGTTTAATTTAAAATATGTTGCTTCGTTACGCGTCAGACAATAGTATCCCTTGGTGGGTGTAAATTTTAATTGCAAATGCGATATTAGCATACATGCTTTGTGTGTTCCAGTCGAGGTGCCAACTCAAGGCGACTGGCGATATCCATATGAGCAAAACAAAACCTGCCACATATTTCCAATATAAATATATATACCTATTAATAATCAATATTAAAACGTTTTGTATATATATCACTTGATCCATAGTTAATTGAGTATAAGTTCGTAACATTTGAAACATAAAGTTTGATGTTCGATACTGGCAGTATACTAGGTGGTAGAACCCTTCTATGGTTCGCCCAGGAGGTGTCACCACTTTACTGATTTCTGATGTGTAATACTGTATATATGTCATATTCCTCCCTGATGGATATTCTAGGTTGCCGGTTACACTCTTACTAAATACTTCCTACTCTCCTATTCGCATGTTACAAGTGCCCATGGGCAGCAAAAAATGGTGGCACTGTACGCTCGCTATCCTTATCCCAAAAAAAATATATCCTACATACGTAACTACATCCAATAAAAAACAATAATCATCTACAAACATTGTTACGCTTAAAACAATCACTCCCAATGGATCCGAAAAATTGAACTGTCTGCAAAAACTATTCGAGACAAATCAAAATGGTTTCAATGTGAATCGGTAAATCTAATAGCTCGGTTTAACGGCTTCGCTCTTTGATTTAACCGCCAATATACTATAATACCATAAGGAGAAAGAACTGTACTGAACTGTAAATAAAATCTGTGTTTATTACATTCTGACTAATGATCGTATTGTAATTAATACGATTGGAAAATAAGATCTTGCCGATGTGTCGGTTAAGTCTTATTGTAACTCAACATTAGGTCTATATTCGTATAACAAGCAGTTTTTTACAAAACAATTGAAGCATACGAACACTGTCTTCTATAAATATTAAAACTAAAGTCAACACCGCAAAGTTTTTTTTATTTCGATGTATTCTTAATACTCGTATTTCATTTCATTAGTTTTATTTCTAGTTTGTTTTTATCTATATAGAAGCATGATTTATTCACGTAAATAATCTTAAAAACAACGCTATATTTGCTTTGTTTTTAAGTTCCAATGTACATATTAGAAACTTTGTTGTAATTAGTTGAAGAAGACATAATTTCGACGTGTAATCAGTTAATAACAATTTGCATTAAGTTGTTCTCGCTGCTGCTTAAAATTCATTAGCGAATTAACAAACATTAAGTACCATGAACAATTTGTTAAGCTTTATAATATGTTGGAATAATTAGCAGTCATGATAAGATAAATATTTGGTGTTCTTACAAAAATATAATTTAACTTGAGTAATGCAAAATATCTGTCATCATGTAAAAATCGATTATTCTTCATTTTTTTCAATGCATAAATTGTTTTTTTAAGCAACATTACCAGTTTTAAATATTAGAATAATCATTTCAGGCGTATTCAATTACTGCTTTGCTTGAAAAATTTTATAGACTCATTTGTAATTACTTTGTCATTTGTATATGTATGGTTAATTGAATATTATTAAATATAAGTATATTTATGATATGTTTCAGGTACGTACAGCATCTCATCCATACGCAAAACCGCAAAAGGACGTAAGTCTGTTTATTTCATATTTTATAAGTTATCTACATCTATCACTTTATCTGTTTTGTAAGACTGTAAATTTAAATTTTATACAAAAAAAATATTATCAGCGTATTATAAAAACAATATTAAATGCCGTGAATACCTTTTAATAAAACACTAAATGAGTTATGGTGTGATTTATCATAAAAACAATAATGAATACGGAACTAAGGTTGTATAAATATTCATTTTTTCGAATTTCAACGTTAAAATCAACAGGTTTAAACGAAACAAATCACTCAATTCGATTCCCTTGATAATCGCCGGCATGAAACACGATTCGCTGTCACTGGAAGCTTTACAATAATTTACGACTCGGATCCAACTGTGACATTTTTGGTTTCCCGAATAATACTTACCTACTTATAAGTGAAAGTTTTAAGAAGTGTTTTTCTTTAATTAACATATATGATTATCATTTTATTGTCGGTTTTATATCACGTAGTCATATAAAGCAATTTTAGAAGAAAATTGTAAAACGACTAATTTATAACCTTGTAGGATTTGGCCCCCAAATTGCAGAATCCGGACCATATGGATTTCTTTTTACTGACTCTGATTTTTTTTACGAATGAGTAAATGTCACTGTGTATTGAGGTGTACAAAATTAACCCTGTCAATATCTACTTGTATGTACACTAAGTCGTAACTGATATCAGTAGAGCACGCCTTGTTAGAGCTCTAGGATCTATTTGTTATACCCCAGTGATTCCACATTACGGTAATGAAAGTATAAATCTATCGCTGAACACGACTTGGTGATAGTATATTTCAACACCTGCATCGTTTTCGATGTAATGACTAGATTCCCCGAAAAAACGAGCACACTTTAAATTTCGAAAGAATCAGAGTGTAAAAATATGGCGCACCGCGTTCGAATCACCGTTGGAAAGAGGGTTCCGAACGGATCCGGATATATTAATTGCGTTACATGATTGTACTCGTAAATGCATCCGCGCGGAAATTAGAATCAGCCAAACGCGCCGGTAAGTAATACGCGAAATAAAGTCGTTTTGCACTGCCGACTTCGTAAAACCAATTTTGCCCACCTTAAGTCATCCTCTGACAATATTATATTTCTTTTAAATCCGATGGGAAAACAAAGGAATTGAGAATTATTGCAACGTTTTATAGCACCGTTGCGAACACGCATAAAATTTATAGGCGTTAACGTCTCTACGACTCGCAATAAACAGTTAGTGGGCTGAGTAAGCTGGGGGAGTGGGAGGGATGCGATTATTATTTTCTTTTGACAGTCTGCGTTTTTTTGAGTTTCCACAGCGGAGGCGTCATTTTGCTATTAAGGGCTAGACGGAGTGTCGTTGAGAGCATTGGTTTATCAAATATTAAAGACGGTGCAACGGTTCCCGAACAAATCCTACAGCACATTTAATATTTTACTTAAAACGGTCTGTGGTTTTCGCCGGCGGAGTTTTCCTGCGACTTGACGCTTAAGTTTTGCTTTAGTGCGCCTGGAGCGGAGCGAAGCGCTACTATTAACTGATTTAGTAAGAGAAATTATTAATGAAATGCAAGGGCTGTTTTCATGCAATCTGTAGCGTAAAGACGTTGATTGGATTTTATTTTTAACTAGTCTTTACTTAGCTTCGCCTGACTTTAGCATATATTTATGTAATTAAATTATTATATGTATACTAAGTATATACTAGGTACCACATTTTGTGGCGTTTGTTTTTTACATTTTTTATTAATCTGAATGTGGCTTTATTCACCTGTCTACTTTAAAAAACAATCCATAAAATAAGATTCAATTACGATTCTGTTCGATTCAGTTCCAACAAAACATTAGAAAGAATAAACATAGCATAATAAAATTATGCAGTTGCATTTATCTATATCTTTTTAATCTTGACACGTCCATATTAAGCCAGTAGTATCCAACCTGCCCCTGGCTTCATTTTATGAGTGTAATATTAATACAGAAAAGAACCAGCAAATTCATTTAGTACCAACACAAAGAGATTGTATGAATCGCGAGACACGCTACAAAATTGCAATGCAAAACTCGGTAACGTGTACCACAACATTTTGTTAAATCTCTCTACTGCTACAGTCTCGCTTAAAGTTATCCACACATGAATATTCAGATAAAGCGACATTATATCCAAAATCTCAGTTAACTTTATCTTTAGCAAAATATTTTAATTATCTACTTTAAACTTTCATAGTCTAACGGTCTGGTTACGCGGTCAATCATTGAGTGGTTGACTGCTAGTGACAAACATCTGTAATAATTCCGTGCTTCAGTAGGCACTACAATACTTTTCATTGAAGTAGTTTGGTAAGCACCGGTATTCGTCAAGTTGCAGCCTGGATGGTTAAAGGATGGATGAAGCGCCTTACTTTCTTTGAAGAATACGTACCCAAATATTTAACATTACATACATACGTGTACAGGAACTGATGTAGACGAATAGGACGATACATTCATAAAACCAGTATAGAATCTAACAGTCGAACTATTTACGAGGACAGAATTAATTTGAAACCGATGCCCTCCTTTTTTTACTAAACATTTTCACCGCAAAATTCGAGTGACGATAGTGATTCACATGAAAAACACAACGATTTCCATATTTTCGCTTTTAGCACAAAAGTTTTTGTCTAGTGAATTATTCCAGAAAATAGAGATAGTTCGGAGGCGAACGAGATACGGAAGCGAAAAACAAAATGCATTGCAAAATACTTGCTAACACGAACAACAAACATTTCGTTAAATATCTCTCTATCTCTCTCTGGCAGTATCGCAACTAGGAATCAACTTGTCGCCTGATGAATATGCAAGTAAAACAGGACACCGGGTGGCTAAATGAATTATTCTTAATGAAAAGATACTAACGACTTCAGGCTTTGCGAAGCTTTGAATACTGCTCGGACTACAGCGCTATGTATATATAGATATAATTTATTATTTTATACTACTTAACGAGATAACCTTGTATAATTATATAGGAATGTAGTCGCGAACTCTAAAAGGAGTCTAATAATGATAGTTAAAAGTAAGGAAAGGATATGATTCAACATTTATATACATATATGTAATCTAAATTAATATTATAGTATAATGTTTCCTAGTATGTATGTAGGAAGCACCTACATACGAGTCTTCAAAATTACTCATTTAACTATTTTCACCGATAATATTACGCTATTACCGGTGAAAATAATTTGCACCCAGGCGAAGCCGGAGCAAGCAGCTAGTTTTAATATAGGACATCTCGAATGTTTTAATTAAACATGTTCCAACTGATAAGCAGTCAAAGGCCCCGCTCTTTTGTCAACAAACTTGTTTAGTTTTGGTACAATAATTAGTTTTACACATCGAGTTTTTACGTAAATTATTTATTTCCAAGATTCTACAAATATACTTCATATATCTTATTTATAGCAAAAACTACTTATACCGGGAACAAGGAATTACTCATACGTTTTTATCTAATCGTTAATTTTTTACCATAATAGATAAAATTATACAATATGTTTTACGATTGGATGTCCTAATCAATTGTCACCCGCTATTTTATTCCCGAAGTGATCATAACATCAATTAAAAGGCTCTTGTTTGAAGTAGTGGTGAACGCTAGTATTTAACTGTGTTATTTATTTTGACCGAATCTGATGTTATTTAGATGACAACTAATTGTTTTTTTACTAGATTCAACACTGTTACAGAAAACGCCCTGAAATATTTTTGTTAAAAAATATACAAAATGATTTCCTGCACAATATGTAACGTGCTATTATATGAGAGTAAACATTTGGAGCGTAAGGATCTCCATCCATCTCAAGTTCAGACCAACTTTCCCTGGTCGTGGTGCAACCAACTGAACAACGAACCAGGCTATGCTGCCACTCATGCTGGAGGTCGTTGAGCTTCGTATGAACCAGTTTAATCCCGTCGGCACTCATACATACTCATACATACATATATTTTACCTGTCTGGCTAATTATCATTCTCCTCCTGAATTCTACCGTGAATTGTTTTTTACATGTTTCGAGCGCAATATCAGAGAGATAAAAGAAGAGATTTATGGTTTATAAATAATATCATAAATAACATTGTACGTAAACAAGGGCAATAGTAAAAATCTAAATAGTAAATAATACGGGATCACACATAGCCATACAGCGATTATATTTCGTTGTTTGTTACGTATTTATCAAATTATTTTTACTTTATATAAACGTATTTTTGTTAAAGCTACTGATTTCTGCATCATACCATCGATTGACGTAAAAAAAAGTAGGAACTGTAAGAGTTCATCCTTAAATTACGTCACACGTTAAAGTGGGGAGAGGGGTCGACAGAGTGAAGGGTGCAAAGGATAAGAGGTGATAAGGCCTTGTTGTAAATTATAAAATATGCAATACAAAGGGGCACTTAACAAAGTAAATACTTAAAAAAGTCTATATATAAGCATAAGTAAATTCACATTCACTCGTAAATGCACTGTCCTATAACGTTATAAACGACATATTGCTTTCCTGCTTCTTGATTAAAGGTTGCACCAAGTGCGAGCATTAGTGTTGTATCAAAATGTTCAAACATTACAAAATAATATACAAAAGTATAAAAAGAGTATATAAATTGGCATAACATTTGCAGCGTTACGCTATTATCGCCGAAGACCTCGCCTGTTATAGTAATTACCTCCACATTTAATCGCAATAACATTCTATGTCAATGTGACAACAACACACAGATACCTACACGTATTGTATACGTTACAGTGTTCATAAATATCAATCAACGAGCCGGGAATATTTAATATAGGTTTTGACGGATATACAAGCAATATAATTTAACTAAGCTATTGATGTTGCATCAATCCGCACTTGGCCAGCGTGGTGGACTGTGGCCTGTGCCCTTCACTATGTGAAGAGACCCGAACCCCGCAGTGAGACAGTTAAGGGTTGTGATGATGATGATTGTATGTGCATAGATCTCGAAACAATATTATAAATTGTCATAAACCCAGATCGTTTATATAAATAATAAAAGCGAACACACACATAGGTATATATCATGCATATATGTGTACATAAATGTATACACATGTTGTGCCCATCCAGAAAGGAACGCACGTTAATATAATGATACAGGTACACTAGATCAGGTACAAAAACGACAGCACGATACAAAGCAGTCAGGAACTGAAGTGTTGTAATTTAGTTAGGGCCGCTGATAAAACTGAAATAAAATTTACGTGTTGTGAAAGCGGCAGACCAGAGCCTCTAAGTCTAGACAAAACTCTTTTCTGTTCACGCTTACGCTCTGAAATTATATGGCAATGACATTAGGTATGGAGAAAAGACGTGCGTCACCCTAACGTTCGGTTTGTAGCGTTCACAGAAAAACAAGCGTGTGACTTTAAGGGAGCTGAAAGACATTCTCAAGCTACTCTGATAAAGGGCGATAGTCGGCGTTATACCTATACGTATTAAATATGTAAGTTTCACTTCACTAAAATATTTTTTTTCATATACTCATGACTTTATTATTGTACTGCTTTCGAATCAGGACTTCCCATGCAAGAGGCAAAGGTACAAATCAGTATTTTACTAGACTGTCTACTTTAATGAACATAGTAAAACAATTTTAGAATTGGTCATTACCACGTAAACGACCTTAAAGTATATTAAATTAAAATCGTGTGTCACTGTCAACTAAAATTAGTTTAGCGTAGCATCCTGCATAAGTGCTTCATACCTTTCCGGTCTTTAAA
>DWPA01007055.1:0-10580 GCA_018251375.1 Calpodes ethlius | reverse complement strand
GATGGCAAGTGGTCGCCGTTGCTCATAGATATTAATAAATCAAAAGCATTTCTCATACGTTACCGGCCAAAAAAGAGGAGAGTAGAAGAAAAAACTTTTCTTTATTATTGTAAACAAAACTAAATGTTTAATGCTTACATCATTTAAATAATTAAATGTATTTTCAGGATTTAAACCCAGTCTTTCTGCTGGAGGCCAACTTTAAAAAGTTATTTAAAGTAAACTAAATTTAAGTCGGTTGTTTGTGATGGAACTAATTTAAGGGTCGTTTTTAATATTCTATTAGTATTTAACCCTCAAGTTAGTTACCTAGCAACTGTCCAAGGATCACAACATTGTAGCTTTATTGTCATTCCCTACTAACCTATTCAGAAATTATGGGTATATTGCATTGAAAACTGCCATTAAACATCTGCAATTGCGATTGGAATCTGAATGAAGGGCAATCTCTGTAAGTGGTAGAACCCATATACGTTTCGCTCAGGGGAATACCAACGCTTCACTTATTTATGTCATGTAACAATGATAGGGGTAGCAACACGCCAGTGATCAACCTCAAGTGGGGCAAATACTAACAATTTGTAACAGGGCAATGACTTACGTACACTGACAGTCCTGAGTCCTAAGTCCTGTTCCACAGTACCCTTACTAAGGAATAATAACTGACTGATGTTCTTACTAACATAATACTGAAAGGACTTACTCACTAATTAAAGTCCTCCGTACAGTCCTATTCGAGATTTGCTAAATCTGTGTCTGATATCGATGGGTGGTCGGGGATGAAAGCAAACTTGTTCGCTATCCTGATCCCATGAAAAACAATCATTAAGTAGTGGATTCAACTTGTTAGTAAGACACCAGTTGGTATGCTACGATGAAACAATTTCAGTGCCTTATAAACTTTCTTCACTTCGGTTGCTCAATAACCTCTTCACAAAAAAGCAACATGATTGACCGATTTTGACCTTTCAATTACAAGAAAAAGCTCATACTTGCTCGTGGCTCGGTAATACGTTAAAATTAAAATACCACTGGTTCATTAAGTTTCACATCGGAAAAATATATCGACAAGGTGTCAACAAGACCATTACTAGGCAGTATGTATATTATTTTTCAATATAACAATCTCACAACCTGCTCATTACTTCAAGGCATAACTACTGCATTCTACTTACAACAAATAGAATGTTAATAAATGGAAGTAAACGACTGGCACATTATTTACAAATAGGTTGATTTAGAATATGACTATTGATACAGCGAATGGTAGTGAATCGGTCTAAGAAGTGAAGAGAAATATTTCTACAGTACTAATTGGCGGCTAACTAATAGCCTACTGGTTCGAATTTTGGCTTAACGGACACGAAGGCATGAGTCCAAATCTTGCGAGCACCTCCAAAAGCTATGTGGATAATACAAGTTAATTATCACTCGCTTCGGTAAAAGAAAACATCGTTAGAAAACTTGCACTTGTTCTCTTGTTTTCGAAGGTGTGTGAAGTCTACCAATTCACACTTGGTCAGCTTGGACTACGGCCTTTACCCTTCTCATTGACCAGCCTGGGCTGGACAGTTATGGTTTGTGGTGAATAATGAACTCATTGATGGTAGTAGTATTGTTTCTGTTGGTCTTGCTCACCGCGTAGCAAATCCTAGTTCTAGACTATGAGTGTCTGATCGTTTATAAATATTATTAAAGGCATCGAACTTTACATTCATGGACGATTTCAGAGAAACTAATGTTTTATTTATCACATCACAAACCATAACTGTCCCACTGGTAAGCTCGGGTCTCCTCACACAGTATGAGGGGTACAGGCCATAGTCCACCACGCTGGCCTGGTGCGAATTGGTACACTTCACACAACTTCGACAACTTTATGGAAAACTCTCAGGTGTGCAGATTTCCTTACGATATTTTCCTTTACCGAAGCAAGTGGTTATTAAATTATAATACGCACATCACTTTTTTGAAACTTAGAGGTGAATGTAGGATTCAAACTCATGCCCCACATTCGGGAGACCAAAGTTCGAACCACTAGGCTATCACTGGTCACATAGATTTATCTATTTCATGACAAGGTACGATTGGGTGTTATGGTAACCTGAATTAAGGCGATTGGATAGAGATTATATGACACTACTCTTTATCCTTTTCCTAGATTTACAGCACCCGGCACCACCACCAAAAAGTTCGTTCGTACTACTCCTCGCCGTGTATCCTTCAAGGAGGACTGTGACTATCTGGCCCATTACTGCTTGAAGGCCTACGAGTAAGTCAGACTTGGTTTTCACTGTTCTGAATAGATATTTCTTCTATTTTTAACGAGTTTGCACTGATGAAAGAAGAAGCCACTAAAAGATTATTTGAGTCTTGATGCTAATTTGCCTATTGTATCTATGTGTATTGTATCTAAGTGTGTATACACAAATATACATCAGAAACAATTATTTGTTACACGATATGTATCCAAAAACCTTAAAAATTAACTCTATGCTTCGATTTTTAGAATCATGACCACAAAATATTGGAACATCCTGATATAGACCAGTCGTGTTGCACTTTAAAACTAAGACTATATTGAGTGTAAAGAAATCATATAAAATTTTCATATTAACATAGTTTAAAAGGCAATTTTTAAGATATCAAACTTCAAGATAAAAGCTAAAAAATAAGGCAATAATGTTTTTTTTCAACATTTTCGCAGCACCGGAACAGTCTGCGGAAGAACGATTTACTACAAATACTTCACGTTCAAAAACTACTGCATGTTGGACTATGTCAATTGCATGGAACGATATGAAAGTAATATACTTACTAATATACCATGAGTAGACGCAGTTGGGTGCATGGAGTTCCTTATACCATAATATTATCATACTACACATAATACTAA
The DNA here is from genome assembly GCA_018251375.1 of Calpodes ethlius. NCBI lineage: Eukaryota > Metazoa > Arthropoda > Insecta > Lepidoptera > Hesperiidae > Calpodes > Calpodes ethlius. Next base: position 7,684 of record DWPA01007055.1, on the reverse strand, counting down.
CATCAACTCTCGGGTGTGCAGGTTTCCTCACCTCCTTCTTCACCGAGGCAAGTGATAATTAACTGATAATACGCACACAACTTATTGAAAATTAGAGGTGCGTGCAGGATTCGAACTCACGCCCTCGACAACGTTCGAACCGCTAGGCTATCGCTGCCTATACATAATACTTATAATAATAATTTAGTAATAATTCTAAATTACTAAAATTAGTATCAGTGCCATCATCTTCACTTAATAAATCACCTAACATAACCATCGTGTTTCGGCCTGGAATTTGAGGATCAATACTTTCATTCTTGTGTTTTTACCAGCAAGGCATGACTTCATGACCACCTACCATAAAGTAACTCGTCAGTCAACATACCAACAGTGTAAATAAATCATGTAAAACAACTGTATCTATACACAGTAATATTTTTATATATTTTTCATAGAACTAAACGGAAAAGATGAAAAAGTAATATGAATAATCAATCTGGTTCTTTCAGTGTGGCAAGTGGTCCACATGGGCGAATGTTTCTACGTGAAAGAGCTTACGGAATATGTTTGTAAGTACAACCGATGTAAGAACGTATAGGTAACTATAGGAACGTATTGAAAAGAACGAAGATATAAAAACGTATATGATCATATACCGAAACTTTTCCATTGAAATTAAACAAATTTGGTTAAATACTTGAAATAGCTGAATTTACAAAGATTTACGAATAGGTAGACAAAATATGATAAAACGAATGGGTAGACAAAGACAAAGATAGAGATATTTGATTTATTGAATTTGATATTGATGAGTGATCGATTTGAACGATTCGCTCACGTCCTAAATCACGCTATAGAAATTTTCGCAAGTCAGTCAGAGTTGGACTGCTCTCCAAGCAATACTCCTCGCCTGGTGGGAGATCTCCCTTTTCCAAAGATCAATTACTAAGAACTAACGTAAAGACATGAAATTCGATATCAGCAATGAATTAATACCCTGCTTTACTTTGCGGTGACCCTGCATGTAATACGAGCGGTCCCGAGTTCGATTCCCGGTTAGATTAGAAATGTAACTTATAGATAAATATTTTTACTTAAGTTGTGGTTGTCGGTAATTTCTTGGTTAAACAATAAAATAAACAATTAACTAAACGCTAACACACTCACACCCCCGCAGCAGGATTCCCTGTGTCACGGGTGGCATGCACAACACAAATAACACGTCTCTAACACCCATGACCCGAGAACAAATATTTATCTGTCACATAAATATCTTTCCCGGCCGGGAATCGAACCCGGGACCCCTCGCTTCGAAGGCAGGGTCACTACCAACTAGGTTGCGGGGCAGTCAATTTCTTGGGTGTGTGGTCTTTTAACCTTGAAAAGGGGAGATAGAAAACAAATACAATACAAATACATTGCTTCATTGCGGGATGGGGTAGATGCGCCGAACAGTGACCAACCTAAGTTTAGAAAGTCTTTGACTCCTCTAGCAAGCTTCCGACATGTCTAACCTACCTGCCTACTTTAGATACCGTGACCGACTCAACTAGTATTCCAGATGGTGTACCTTTAGTACTAGTAACGAATAATTTGTGCCTCACCTTTCTGTTTCTTTTCAGTGTATCCTTACGATGATGACTTCTTCTTAGACCAATACTACATAATAGAAGATAATTAAAGTTATACTTAAGACTCTTTATGCGTTCGAAATTCAACCATAAGTTACAATAACAAGGGTTTGTTTACACTGATAGTGTTTGATGTTCTATGTTCTATTATAAATGTATTTGTAACACATATTGTATATATAATTATTGTATACATATATAATTTAGCTTATTTTTACTCCATGTATGTGCGTGTATTGTTAATAAATGGATAGTTTAAAAATCTTGTATTTGTAGAGCTAAAAATTAGTAACTGAGATTCACCATTGAGGAGTTTCCTTATCTGAAGTCATTCATAAGTAAAGTTATTACTTCATCTGATCTGATGATCACACTTTTCATAAAGATGCATTGTTATCGGAACTGGCATTGTGTTAAAATCAACGTTCTAATAACCGACAAAATACGCTACGTGATGGTAATAGATCAGCATGGCCCATAAAAACCAGTAGCCCGACACATATTCAATTGTTTCCAGCTAATAAATAATTATAAACATCGCCACGGCCACGCCACGCCACCATACAGAGAAAAAAGCACACACCAATAACAGAAATTTAAACTCTTCATTCAAATATCTGCCTCTGGGAATCGAACCCAGAACTCTTTGAATGAAGTTCCCGTATGTTAACCATTGCGCCACACGCGTCGTTAGAAAGAGAAGAAAGATAAGTACTGGCTCTCAAGCGCCCGATTGGAACACGAGTCATTTCACCGCTGACTGAAGCAAGAGCGTGGTAGCTAGAGAGACTTCACAGAAAGATAATACCAGTAATAACATCAACCGACTGAGATACATTTATATCCGGATCACATGAAAACTGACTTTTCCGTAGATAAAGCAATTTTACAAAGAAAATGTCACTTCTTCGCGAGAATTTTATTAAGTATGCATACCTATTCTCACAACTTTTAACAAAATGTTTAACTTGCACTACAAAATGCGCCTGAGGATGTACGAGTATCTTACCGCGAATTTATCACCTACCAAAGGTAGGTACGAAGATTAAATTTAACTGGTTTGGATACGATTTTCAGTGATGTTTTATAGTAAGATTGAAGTAACATCCAATGCATTTGGTTGTTTTCAAATATATAAAAAAAAATTAAATATATTGAATAGTATCAAGGGGTTACGTTGTGGAAATCCAATGTTGGTGGTGGTATGTATGTTGGTATATACTTTAATTTATTGTAGTGCAGTGTATACTATCATACATTGTAATCGCGGATCCTTGCAAAGTAGACTAATAATAAGTTAATAATTAAATTAAAATTATATTAAAATTGTTACGATTAAATAAATTTAATTAAAAGAATCAAATCGAAAGTGAAAAAAGCAAACAAAAGAAATGACCATAAATCCAATTCGTTATTTTCTTTGTGGTTTATGTGTAGAGACCCCTCTGCATTCGAAATTCAACCGCAATTCAATTTGTTACAAGGTATTATATCGTCTTTAAATAGACATATTTGATGGATATTTTAATTGATATGTGTCACAAACACATACATATTATACAAAATGTATTCTTCAGCACTTTTATTCCGTGTAAAATTGATCTTTACACATACAAACATACTCCTACGAACGTGTATTATCCTCAAAAATATACAAAAGGTTACAAAATGTTTCCCTTCGCGTAAATAACTTATTATAGAACATTTTGTCATAATTCTAAAGTGATAAATAAATAATTTTAAGTTATTTTATTGATTTACAATGTTATTTATTTTTATTGTCAGTTATTTGATATAGTATTGTTTTACTCAGTATTTGAACTAATTATTACAAGATTTTATGAATGTAGTAGTCAAAATATAATAGGGTAAAAATACGCTTCTAAAGTGCAAAAAATTTTGATACTGAGCTGTTCTCCATTGAGTTGTCCTCGTCCGGAGCTAAGTTTATATAGTATCTGGTCATATTTGTTATAAAGATGCAGAGTCATCGAAACTGAAGCAGTGAGTCAAATTGTAACTTTGTGAGATAAAGGCAGAAGTTAGCTTTGCAAGATTAGACCCAAACAAGAACCTAATCAAATAACAAATAAGGTTTTAATAAAATATAGCTTGAGAATATTGTCAAAGAAACCTTTTCGCGTGAGCACATAAAGACACCAATTGAATAAACGTTTTTTTCATCATATCATAAAATAAATAAGTTCACATGTTACGTCCTTATCTGTGACGCTAGGAGCATTCGCGGAAATTAGGTTACAGGAAAATGTTTACGAAAATATCTTTCTCTTAGGAGAGTAAACGGGAAATATTTCTAGCATGTAAGTACAAAATATGAATACGACTTTAATTCAGACCGATGATATGAAATGTTATTCAAACGTGTCCCTAAAATTCCTAAACTCGTCCACTCGACATTCATACTAATACACCGAACGGACAAATAATAATTCGAAAGGCTAATTAATTCCGTCATACCCACTCGAGGCCCTGGAAGCACTTGAGGCCTGTGAAAAATGTACCCGCGCCGACGGCCGATTCATTTGAAAGAACAAGTTTTACTCGATTTTTTGGATTACTTAATAGGGTTGGGAATTAAGGGGATTGGATTATTTCTCCTGCAGTATCAGAACTGATTACGTAACACGTAAATGTGTACGAACGTTAATCGTTTCAATTGAAATTTGATCACCCTGTATAATCAGTTTGGAGTGTAGGTATACCTTTTGAGTGTTTGACCTGTCGTACTGAACATACGACACTATATCTTATTTATTGGTGTTTACTAATGTACAATTGTATTCATTCTGAATCACCAATATTGATAATACATTCACATGGGTAGCAGACCTGACACCTTAGTTCTAAATATTATTTTGTATTAATACTTTGCGTGTTTCGGAGGCAATCTTCGAGATCAGTTCTAGGCGAGTCTTCTGCTTCCTATTGAGACAGTAACGCATCGTTAAAGCCATTGATGTAAATACTGTCCGTGGGATGCGATGACAAGTATCAAATCTATCTGCTCTTTCGTCGATTATTTATAGGTACAAAAATACTGTTTATAAGACACTTAATTTTTACTTTAGTACTTAAATAAGTCGTAAAGCTAAACATAGATACTAGGATGTTATATAATATTTTTTTATTATTTACGATATTACATTAGAAAATTCAAAAGTAACAGTATTTCTCCACTATTTAATGGATTTTATTATACATATAAACCTTCCTCTTTAATCACTCTATCTATTAAAAAAAACTGCATCTAAATCCGTTGCGTAGTTTTAAAGATTAAAGCATACATAGAGATATAGGGACTGAGAAAGCGACTTTGTTTTATACTAGTAGTGATTAGTTACTATTATGTAGGCATTATTTTCCGTCCGTGCGACGCGGGAACGAGTTGTTAAATCATAAAAATATTTTGGCCAACCCTGCCAAGTAGGTGAAGCGTGGGCCGATATTTATCTCAAGATCCTAATTTATCGTGGACAATAACAAACCATTCATTATATTAATACTCGAAATATTCAAGAATCCATTATTCATCCAGTTTCGGTAGTATATTTAATCGGATTTCTCTTATTTTTCTGTTGATAAATTTGTAGCAGTTTGTTACAGTTATCTAATACCTTCAAATATTGGACGTTCAAGTAAATATTTTATTCCAAGGCAACAGGAAAACTATCTGAACTGCAGATAAACATTTAAGCTTTTATTAATATCTATGTCAAACTTGTTTATCTGGGTTTTATATAATCCAACTGATATTATTAATGGGTAAGTCTGTTGTTTATTTATCATTTTATAACGTACCTCGTTATGGTATGATTTTTTACGAAGATATTCTTGTAGATGGCAGGTTGGAGTGACATACATATATTTTAAAATTCTAATTATAGTAGTGCGTAGCCGGGGCGCGGCATTAGTATTAGATAAGTTGTAAGCTTATTTTCCCGATCGCAATATATGTTAAGAAAACAGTTAATGTTTTAGATGTGTCTAATTTAAAATAAAGTTGTTTTAAACATAGACAAGAGATAGATAAAACAAAAGGCAAATTTATTTTACAATTTGATTTTTTTTAAACAACCAAGGTTTCCAGAGCTTATAAAGTTTAATGTTTTCTAATGCAAAGGGTGATCGAGTTGTGAGTTGCCAGTACTTTCCCGAGTTTTGTTTAAACTGATCAGCCTTGCCAGGACGAGGCGGTGATTTTAATTATCAAGAGTGCTCGAACTTTGAACTTTGATACGCAAACAAATTAATCACATGTTACCTTTCACGAAAGTTCTCGGCTGTTTGTGTTGGAAGGTGCAAGTTTACGTGTTCGAAGCCAAGTTGGGGAATTCTGGGAGGCTAATAATAGCTTTTGTAAAAGGGTTTTTATGCCAACAGCTGATACAAAGATAAAAAGAAAAGACACCTCCGTACATACAATCAGCACTAGATAAGAGGTTATCAAGAATGTTTACACCTGGTATGAACTACATGCAGAGAGAGCAGTGATAGTCTAATGGTTCTCCGAACATGGGGGGGGTGAGTTCGAATCCTGCACGCACCTCTAATTTTCAAAGAAAGTTATGTGCGTATTACAAGCTAATTTTCATTTGCTTCGATGAAGGAAAACATCGTGAGGAAACCTACCAATCCACACTTTTCCAGCGTGGTGGACTATGGTCCTCATGTCGTGAGAGGAGATCCGAGCCCAATAGTGGGACAATTATGGGTCGAAATGGTAGAAATATAAAAACCTTCTGTGCGGCCCATGAACAAATGTGCGTTGCCGAGCAAAGGCAGTGTGCGTGGTCCGGGAAAGTTCTTCACCAATTGTAGCAGCCGCTTGTTCTTGTACCTCCATCGCAACCAGAACGATGCTAGAAGAATTGCCACTACTAGAATCTGCCAAATCATCCTGAAATGAATACACACAGTTCTTAAACATGTATGGTTGATTGTTTGTAGAATGAGTACTTATCAGGGAATCAATGCATCCGGTGTGCAATCTTTCACGTTAGAATATTGTCCTAACTTCTGTCGATGTAACGAGTATCGATACTGCTTTACGTTTTAAAATTATGTACATTCCTCCGGGGTACTTTTGACTCCTTCTTAATAAAATGTTTACATGTATCAGTTAATGTAATCGAGGGATTCAATTGACCGTGTGCGAACAATCCTTCGGACATAGTGTAGAATCGACACAAAATAATAAAATTCTCTTTGAAGATGATCGCACTTCAAGAGCTTTTTTAACTTCTTTCGAATCTTTGATAAGTTCTCTAAAGACATTTTTTACGGTTCAGATACTTCTGGTTTTGGAAGAAACTGTCTTTACAAGCTTCGAAACTTTGTCTTCATATATTTTTTAGCTTATTACTGGAAACTAGAGACTTATAAAATTTAATAAAGAGTAATTTATATTGACATTATTGAATGTTCTATTTTCTTTAATAAATCGATGCAACCGATTAATAATCAGTTAATCGCAATTTCCAAATATTACAATAAAAAAGAACACTCTTAGTAGAAATCTCCATTGCTATTTCCACTGTCATTATAGTACAGTAAAATAAAGCTTAATTTTGTGAAATTTTATAATATATTTAAATAATTTGTATGTTTCGCTTTTTCGGTATGATTGCGAAATATCTTTATTACCTTGCTTGTTTTGTATTGTTAAATACTCATTCGGACTATTATCAGATAGAAGTTATTCGTGTAATTTTGTGAAATTTACATGACCAATAAAAACAAGCTGCGGTCTTATTCGTTACCTTTGTAAGACAGTATTTTTATATAGGTACTCTTTTACTTGGTTATTCATTACAATGAGCCTCGGCTGTCGATATTTTTAAATCTTATTCGTTCTTTATGTTTTAGTACCTGGAAGACCGAGCTTTGCTCGGTATTAATTTTAGTACATCACATTTTTTTGGAATTATAGTTACTGATAACTATGCAAATTATTGACTGATGAAATATGAATACTATATTTTGATCTTACCGACATAATAATAATAAAATAAAAATACCGATTATTTGAAATACGAAGTCACGAGTGCAAT
>DWPA01007054.1:0-10582 GCA_018251375.1 Calpodes ethlius | reverse complement strand
TTAAGAAATTAATATAGATACACAGCTTTCTTACTCATACATAAAAATATATTTAAGTAATAAAGCGTTACGTTACAAGAAATAATAAAAATTATAAGACACACTTTATTCCCTTTTAATTAACAAAACATTCATAACTTCGCTTAATTAATTCGAGAGCAGAGTCTGAAAGCATATCGTGAAAGACTTTACTTCCTGTAAGTAATTTCATTTCGTTTCATAATAAGTAGTCTTGTTAATTTATGGCCCTTGACTTCTGTTGTTGAAAATGATGCAAGATGTGATTCACACGGGTGTAGAACAATTTAGTATTTCCTAAACGCTTGGAGGTCAAGATTAAACTGTAACACATGCAATTTTATAGTTTAAACTCGGTAATTTGAGAGTATTTTTTCTTAGTCGCTACAGTTTATGCGTTGTTTTGCGGTGTAAACTACAAGGTGAAGTTCGCTTGACCGCAAGGTGAAGAGAGCCTTTTGCAAATCAAATGATAGTACTTAATTACTTAGAAATCATAAGTTGGACCTGGAGTTCATGCGATACACACACAATTTGATATATGTATATTTCTTGCAAGTTTTTATTTTTATGTTTTACTAAATTGACATTTGCCTTTTTACAGTCTAAGAGCTGACTAAAAGAGTAAAACATTAGTAGCATATCTATTTTTCTAGTATTATTATTTTTTAAAAACGATTTTTAAGGCAATATATTTTGTTTCACAAGCAAACTGTACATGAATACTGTTAACAATGTAAGTCCGAATTAAGTATAAAATATAACTAAATAAATAACGAATCAACTCGTTATTTACATACATTATTATACGACAATTAAAAATAAAACTATAAATAAGGGATTTTTCGTGTCGTAATTCCAGTGAAACAACAAGAATACTGCAAATTTATGCAGATTTCATAGCGTAGCCGCGTGTTGCCGACACTTTATAACGGCCGATGCTTCGATAACTCCATCTCGTTGTTTATGTAAATATCAGTGAATCATGGATAGTGAACTGAAATTTCGAATTAATGGGTTCATAATAAAACTCCCCGGTAGATTGGCTCGAGTTATTTAAATGCAATTATACGTATCAGATCAATTATATTGAATGTGGACCAATCACTCTGATATGAAACTTTAATTAGAGATAATGAATACTTATACAAATTATAACTTATATATTGGTCGGAAAGTAACATTATCAATCTATTCAAAAAGTCTCAACTGTTGTGTTAATCTAATATTTGTGCGGGAAACTTTAAAAAAATCGGGTACTAAGAAAAAGTGTTATAGAAGAAAAATTTAATTCTAGTCCTGAAGAATCTGAAGAAACTTGGTTATGTTTAAATAAACGTCTGTATTTATCTGTAAATATCTATCATTGGAAATAACTTTATGGGAATTTGTATAAGATAATACTCACAATAAATATTTGGGTAATTACTTTCAGAACATACGTCTCTTTGAACAAAAGCTGCTGAATTTGAACCCAGGTCTTCCATGTGTAAATGTCGGAGCTAAGCTGACACTGCTTATATGCTAGAAATACTCAAGTTATGCAAAAATATTATTTGTTATTCTATAATCTTGTTTTGTCAAGTTCTGTAGAACATTATTCTCAAAGGTGCCTATTGGATAAGCAGTATATCATGTGTCTCAAGCGTTTCAACAAAAGCAATTTAATTCATGTTCTCCATACTTTGGTGCCATGGACAGATAGCTGGCGCTGTTCCAGAACTACTTTAAACAAATACGAAGAAGATCCTTTACGTTATTAAGTTGTTTTATGGATATTCATCTTTATATATCTGAACGAGTGACATTGAGAGCGTTTTATCAAAAGGAACCTGTAAACTTCTACTGTCGACTGAAACGTTTGTAACCATAACAATTTGTGTCAATCTTATATAATCGATTGTGTTACTTCGGGTGAGTTTGGTTGCCGATAGAATCATTTTTTGAGAACTTTCGCGCTTCGAAGTAGGTAATAAGATGTCTGTAGTACTTAATTTTTATAGTAAAACAACAACGAGGCCGCCGCACGGCGTTTGCGTGTACACCACGCGTCTTTCCCGCTTGCTATATCACGTCTCTTAAAAGAAGCCATTATGCGGCATAAACAATTGTACAGTAATCTAGACGATGTCAAATTAAGTTTGAGTCTTAGTTTTAGTTTAACTTAGTTTTCACTAAAGGCGCTGTCAAAACTTCACGCAAAAGCGACCGAAGCCAAATAACAATTTCTAAATAGTTTGTAAACTAATTTGCATTGTAGTCTACTACTTAGTAGGCTACTTAGTTCGGCCTTAGCTTGGTATATGAATTTCACTTTTTATCCACAATAAGATACTGTAGTTGCAGGTAAATTGTTGTTCATGTAGGGTTGCACGCATCCGTGTAAAACGCTGGACGACATAAATAAAAACATTAATTTGTAATGTGAATCATTTATCATCATCATCATCGCAACTCCTAACTGTCCTGTTGCTGGGCTTGGGTCTCCTCTCATAATGTGAGAAGGTAATGGCCGTAATCCACTGCATTGGCCAAGTGCGGATTGGTAGATTTCACACACCTTTGAGAACATGATGGAGAACTCTCAGGTGTGCAGGTTACGATGTTTTCCTTCACCGAAGCAAGTGATAACTAACTTAAAATACGCACATAACTTTTTTGAAAATTAGAGATGAGTACAAGATTCGAACTCACGCACCCCATATTCGGGGAAATCAAAGTTTAACCCACTAAGCATTATCACTATCAATGCTCACTAAAATACTCCACAGCAATGCAATAAGCATGCAAAATGGTGTGGAGATCATCCATCCCTGGGTCTTATAATCCAGAGTTCGAGTCAGGGATAGGTAGTTATTTTTTGCAACCTGAAAGTGCAGCAATAATTACAAAAACATGAAAGAAGCGAGGTGTTAATTTTTTTAACGGCAATTACACGTATATCAAAAAAAAATATAAGTAATTAAATAAATCGGTCAGGATAAGAGAAAACGTAAGGCAACAATTTGAGTTACAGCCGAATTTATTAATGATATCCCATTTCTAAGTATGTTAATTAACTGATTGATCGCAAACCAAGTATATTGGATGGATTCTGTGGATGTGAATGTTCCTAGACCCCATAACAGCAGTCTTCCTTATAACCTCATTTGTAATAGATTGTAGTAACGGAAAGCATGAGATACAAATAGTGAATCGCGTTTGGCACATGCCTGCAATTACACTCTCATAGTATGTACGTACACATGAAACCTTATTCCGACATCGATAAAAAGGGATCATTTTCTATGAATGCAATTTTATACATGTTCTACGACGCGCTGTTCTATTGACGTTTTGTTGGCACTATCCCAGCACATCTCCAGTATTAGGCTAACTTTGAGGAAACCGAGGCAAAATTCTCGCTTTGTGCTATCTCACACCCCAGAATCAGATTCAAATCACTTGGGATATCGTGTATCTAATGTTCATGCCAAGTTCGGAACTTGGTTTTCAAATTAAAATGTTCAGTGTTAAAATTGCACTTCGAGTCTCTAATTAGCTTATCTACAACTTTGCTACGATCCTAGTGCATATGGCAGGTATATGGGTACGATTAAACATAGATGTGTTTCAGCTACTTTTTGTTTTAAAGGATATTAGCGTGTGCAACTTAATATTCTTTACTTTGAATTGACACTACAATAATTTTTGTTTTGATATGTACATATATTGGTTCATTATTTCCCATCATTTTTGCAAGCACCCCTATCCGCTATTCCTAATTTATAGACCCTTTGTTAGACTGTTGTTTTATTTAAGTAGCCTATAATTTTATATAATACCAATAGGGTTAATAGAGAATCAAGATCACCATCTAGGGAAGGAAATTTTCTAAAAATCTTTAAAGCTCAGATAGTTATTTGAACGCTTTATTACCCACATTAACCGCATAGGTACTTTTTGAAAAAGAAAGTACAAACATAATTTGAATGCAATACACACATTATCTCCTATATTCCACGTGACTTTTTTTATTCTACAATCTCTAACACTCCACTTCCAATTGTTATAAGACTTGCGCGAATTTTTTTCATTACCTCTTTAGGTTATTAGAGGGAAACTAATAAAACCAGGAATTCTTAACTCAAGCACTTCAATAAAAGCGATTTAATTTTGATCTGTGTTCACTTTTGCACTACGAGTATAAGCAGAAGGCTGGCACGAAGCCAACGATTTTCTTCAGTTCTATGTCGAAGTTAGACTAAGTTTGAGCAAACTGCGCTAAAATTCTCTTTGACTCCCTCTCTCCCTTACTCTGTCTGTTTTACAACTGGATTCAAATTACATTTATTTTAGTTATATTATCTTTGGTAGTTATATTACGGAGTTATATTTGGGTTAATTAAATTCCTAACTATGTACACAAGGAATATAGTCAGACGGATTGCATCGATTCTAAGTGATCGACAAAGTTAGGAGAGTGTGAGCATGATAGTTTATTTTTACGCTATACATTCAAAGTCCCATGCTGGATTCCCTGTGACGTGGGTGCTATGGACAGCCCACCAAGACAAGAACAAACATACTCAGACTGTAAACAGAAATTTAAATTCTTCATTCAAATATCTCCTTCACGGCAGGCCATTTAAGATCGTGGTCTGGTATGGTAACCATTGCGTCGCACAGGTCGTTAATGTTGGACCGCTTGTCAACGTCTTTTGAGTACTTCCGTGCTTCAGAGGACACATAAAGGCAGTGGTCTCGGTTATCATCATAGGTAATCGTCGTTAAGTCATATCAGGGTTTTCGGATGGAATAAAAACTCCCGCTACTCGGGTGGGTTCTTACATATTATAGATACTTATATCTACAGTGAAATAAAATAATTACCTACTTTTGTATAAGTAATGACTTAAACAACTATCTTTATTCAATACTATCCTACACTAACGATCCTAACGCCCATAGTCCTCTTACTAACGAATAAAGGAGAGTGAATAGGCTCTTTATAAGTTAGCACAACACCATAGGCAACATCGCTACTTACCTTCAGGTGGGATAGTAGTCAAGCACTGACTTATTCTATGTAAAAAAAAGTAATAATAACCACTGGATATTCTTATTAATATTTAATAATAATATTAGGTACTTATGTTTTTGGGTGGCAGGGGACGGCATTGCAAGATCGTTTGTTATCCTTATTCCAAAAAAAGAAGTACGATTAATAAACGGATGATTACTATCCATGTATAAAAAATATTTCAAATCTCTGACAAGGTAGTAAATCTTTCATGCGGAGACAGTTACTTGAAACAAAACAGTTTTCTGTACAGAAAGATGTCACGAGAACGCTTCAAACATAACATTTCCCCCGAGATAGACCCAGAATCACTAGCAGCAACTGTGTTACTAAAACTTAGACAAGGTCCACAAATTGGATTGTGACGCTTTTAAATTTAAAAACTGAAGCATACAAACACATACTCAACGGATGGATTTTTTACGCGAACGCCGACAAACGACCTTACTAGCCAAAGGTAAGTCATCATCATTATCCATGGACATTATTATCGCTAGAAACTTACCGATGCAACCTGATCTTACCTTATCCAAAAGTAGACAGAAAGAAAGAAAAATGAACTGGCTGAAGCCTACAATCGCAACACCACAAGTCCACTCACAAGGATGAATTGAGCAAGAAGGTGATAACTGACCAGGCAATCTTCATAGAAGGATAACAATACCCGTAATTATTTTTTTTCTTAATAATATCACAGTATTGTTTTTAGACTGTAATGATACTGATAATACAGTAATATAATCCATATGCAATGATCAACCACTAACTGCTGACGTGAGATTGGGATTTGTATTCTAGTCCATCGTATTACGACCGAATCTTAGAAATATTTGGTTTCACAACTTGAAAAATACTCATCTGTCGCCTCTTACGATACCATATTCACGGGATTGGGGTCTGTATTGTTGGCCGCACCAATAGAGATTTGGTCATTGGAAATATTTGGCTTCGCTATGCCAGGGAGTCATCTTCTATCATCTCTTATGATAATCTTGGTGTGTCAGCGTGGGACATGCTCTGAATTGTCCTTGAACGGCCAATATAACTCTAAAATTATTATTTGTAAATATTTTCCCTCAAAGATTGCCCAATTTTGACAGGTGCCAAAATAAAGTTAAGAGTAAAATTACTGGATTAAATTACAGTGAAAACTCTACTGTCTATTAAAGTACCTTCTTAAATAAAAATGTCCTATAAATCTTTGCAACGCTGGGCTCAAAGACAGTAATGGCTGGGCCACGAAACACATGTCCCGCTAGAGGCCCTTATTCACTACAAGCCTCATGGGAATGTTAAATCGCACACGAATCTAAAAATTAGTACATGGAGAAACCCTGTTTAATGCAAGCACGTGTAGAAAGAAAACCTTTGTGTAATATGTCTTATGCATACATTTATTAAAGACTAGGTTCTCACCCGCGTGATCCCACGTGATCGTTACTTTATTTTTCTAAAATAAAAGTCACCTAAGTTACTCCTTATTACCTACCTCAGCTACATGCCAATCGAACTGAAAAACATTAGCGAAGTTAAACGAGATTAGCCAGGACAAAGAGACAGACAAAAATTTGTAAAAAATGTTATTTTGGTGTACCGCATGCATATGATACATGTAGTAAAAAGCGGTTATTTCAATATCACAAGCAGACATTCCAATTTTATTTATATGTATAGAAAATACAATATTAATTAACTTTACCGTGAAGTAACTCTTAAAGTATATGAATTAATATCTAATTTCGTCTGTAGATGTTCATAGTTTAAATATCAACACTATAATTTGCAGCGCAATTTCATAGTCCCACAAGGTCGAACAATATATTTAAAACCATTGGATGGTTTGTTTTCATCTTTTGACGCGGACGCTAATGTACGTGTGAATGAAACCGTCACGTAATACCTTATTTATGTTTTCCGTGGAAACTATTCATTTTCACAGAAATTGCACCAGTCAACGCCGCATATAAGAATAGGCACTAAGGTTTTTTATTAGCTATAAAAGTAACATAACCATGGCGCAATTTATATTATACAATATATACAAATATCTCCCATCTGGTCATGTCACCTACGTCAAGTAATGGTAACAGCATTCTACCGTTGAAAAAAATTTAAGAATTGGATGAGTAATTTCGAAAATTACCTTCTTTATGTTGTAACACAAATAATAACCATTTAATAATATTAGCTTTTCCTGAATAAATAAATCTCTAAATCCTGCTCCTACTCCCACATCCATATCTAGATGTTTTTAAATTGTTTAGCTATCTAAAATCTTCGTTCATGAAAACCAATTTTTAATTTGGTTTAGAGTGAAATTATCCGGCTTTATCCTTTGGCAATCTCAGTTTTATCATTTAAATTGGCGTCGCGTGGAAGGACGGGATTCTGCCAAAGGCAGTTGGCGTCAGCGGTACCGAGTGCTTCGAGAAACTTCGATTAACGAGTTCCGAAGATTTAGTGCCGCCGTAATCGCATGAGAATTACGCCTTTGCGAACTTTGTCCACTATATTTCCTACCGTCATCACAAAAATACCTATTTTCAATATCCAATTATAGTTTAATTAGTTGACGTATAACCTATTAAATATTGTTAACTTTTATCTATAAAGATAAAGATAAATATATATTTTATTTTCCCTTTCCCTTTACAGGCAGAAGAAGAGGCATTACTGTTAGTTGTGTAATCTTCGTTATATTGTTTTATGCGATGGAGATATATTTCCATCTTATTTCCTCCTTTTTACACCGATATAAAATAACCCATTGACATAAATGTATTAAGCGACAAATAAATAAATAATTAATGTGTTTTAATATAAACTAACCTGATGCGAACTCATTGTTTTCGTGTTAATGGGGAACGTGTCGTTGCAACAGATTTTTACGTCAGGGCTTAATTGGATTCATTCTGTTTACTTTTCTAGAAAATTTTATATTTTATAGTCATAACAACGTGAGGGATTTATAAAACTTATTCTATAACACGTATCCTCGATAAATTACAAGCTTTTGTTTGCATAACTGCTCTTCTGAAGCTGTGTTTGACCATGTATTTACTAATTTTTAAAACTATAACTAGACATACTAGTTAGATTTATGCTCAAGTGAACATTGCTGTTTTAGTTTAAACTTATTTTTCCAGAACATTAATGCTCTTTTTCCCACTGCGCATAAACACAGGTAACAAATGTTTAAGCAATACACAAAACGTGACTAAAATAAGTAACGCTGCAACGAAATGTCAACACTGTACGGACACAATTAAGCCAGGTTCTTTATAGCAAAGTTAGCTAGTTGTTCCAAACTACAATTCCCCAAATTCCTCAAGTGTCACACTCTGGCACGATATGACTTTGCGAGAGAACTTCTATTCTATGCGGCTTGATCTTTGAAATTAGCTCGCTCCACTAATTATCATAAACTTTGGAGTGCTATGAACTTTTGGCAACACTATCGTCATTTTATCTTAAATTTCGAGGAGTGAACATTTTTGGCGCAGAAACCCCGCAATAAAGTTGATGTGAGCATTCGCTAATGAAACTTGACGACTCTTTTTAATCGTGGAACAAGAGCACTTAAAGGATTCTTAAAATGCAGAAAATTCAGTTGCAAAATCTATTGTAATGTTTGATATTGTAATAAGATTGTCCTAGCGACTTTTTAGATTTAATATGTAACAGATAGTGTGGTGACTGTATTCCACCACGCTGATCCATTGCCTATAAATGCGCTGTCAGCTATCTACTCACTGTGGTGATCCATTTCCAAGGTACTTCGTGGGATAATGGAAATTATAAGCTAAAAATGAAAAAGTATCATACATTTTCTTTATCGATTAATACATTGTTTTTCACAAACTATTAATTCTGTTATATTTGCCGACAAACTCCTTACCTTGTTTTTATGAATGTATGGGTATTTGTTGTTACGCCAAAATGATTTTATTGATAAAAAAATATCGTCAGACTCTAAACATTAACGTTCATTTTATGTTAATATAATCTTAATACGAAGGGAGAAAATAATTTTATCGAGACGATTCTAACAAATTACACGTTAACTGGATCTTCTTTAGAAATTTCTGTAAAATGTACTAGAATTTCTCTCATTCATTTACTGTTATTGTTACGTATATTTACCATTTCTGAACATAATTTAATCTTCCTAACTAGATACTGAGTAGCTGCACCCACTCAGAGCAAAATGCTTTCAAATTTCGCTGCAGTTTTTGCAAACATTTTTGCTTTCATCTTTTAAGTATTTAAGTTTTTGCAGGACTAATCTGATATGAAAGTTTTCAATTATACCACGATATATACTGACGAAAGTTTGGCAAGAAAACACTTCGCACCCGTCCATTGATAGACGCGCTCATTATTATTTCTTCGACGCGAAACTTGGTTGAAGTTGGTGCCGCAGACTCATTTTTGAAGTTAATTAAACGGCTCTCATCGACGTCTTCATTATTCCCTCCGATGGGAGACAGCGACTTCACGACACTCAAAGTGGCTCAGACGAGTTCAGTCGTGCCCTCCAGCGAGGCAATCCGCACTGCGCTTCCTGCCCCTATAAGTGCTTAAATACATAATGATTTTAGCCATTAGGCATTTCATATTCGGAATAATATAATTATAATTATATGAATAAATTCATGTATTTGTTTGCTTATAAATTTTTACATTGTTTTAAAAAATGAAAAAATAAGTTATTTATTTATTTCTTCTTTCCTATAAAATCTGTAACCAATGTGTTAATTAGGCAGGCTTAAAATATAATGACATTTTTACCGGTTACCTTTCAGAGATGGTGAAGGATTGAACAAAATAAGTGTCTATTTAAACACCTATATTACTAGAACGGACCATTAAAATGTATTGATGAAGTACGTACTGAGGAGGTTCTCAGTGAAAATAATAATAACATTTTAAGTGTACCTTAAAATGTTATTATTATTACTAAATACACGCACATATTTTGTGGTTACCATAGCAAAGTATATTAAAATGAAAACCTGATTGTGTGAAGTATAATATCCATTACACGCACTCAATACTCAATCGTAACACTCGAACAGTCCATGAACAAGTGATTGATGTTGCACGGATGGTTCGAGGATAACAATTTTGTAATATTCACTGAAAGTACTAGTTTTCGCCCGCGACTTTGTACACATCGAATGTAGAAGTTGGTAGAATAGAAAACGATTAATTATACACACAGTAGTACTTATTATTAGTACAATATGAGCACAATATCTTTAAACGAGCAATTCGATATACATATATATATCGACGATCTCGGAAACGGCTCCAACGATTTTCTTGAAATTTTGTATTGAGCTGGTTTATGGGGCGACAAATCGATCTAGCTAGGTTTTATTTTCAGATAATGTCGTTTTAATCGTGTTTTCATTAAATAAAATCCTACAATATCAATAGAATACACGGATGAATTTCGCCATCATTTTCAAAGTTAGTATAGATCGGGCGCCTTAAAAC
>DWPA01007053.1:0-10582 GCA_018251375.1 Calpodes ethlius | reverse complement strand
AAACTATAATTTGTTCAGGGCACCTTCTCTATATGTATAGTGGAGATGATATTTTTTCTCTTCGACTTAGTGCTTATTTAGTTAAGAGTCAATTTGCCCCCGCAGCCAGCTAAACGATTGGTGTTGAATAATATGTGCAAAAAAATCACGAAAGGGGTGCATATGTTGAATTTTAAAAGAAAATTATCTCGGCTACAGATAGTTTGCAATTTAACGAGGTATAGAGTATCAACTTACAACTACGAAATTCTATATTGTGCGTGGCTTGATTAATCTATGCATTGTAAAATAATAAAAAAAAATATTTTTAGGTAATTATTATACGTATTATAAGTATTTATGATTTAACAGTCCTGGACCGTTGTTTGTTGTCTACCACCGCCCCACCGTCTGGCCAGCCGCCGAGGTCACAGGCTGCGAGGTCTTTGTTATAAAGGAACATGATAACGCTTTTAGATACTCGCTTCTAATCAACATTACTCCTCGTAGAATGTACAGGGAGAGAAAACAGGAAGAAAGTAGGCGGGTCGTATTTATCTGTTTACTCCCGAATAATATGTTATAAGAAAAACAAAAAAGGAAAAAAGAAATATCTGAATGAAGTATGCAATAGTTAAATTTTTCTTTTACGATAATACTTTATTCATTGTATTAAATTGGTGTGTAGTTTTGTTGGTAGCGTTGAAATATTTGGAATGCACTCGTAAGTAACCGTATTAATGTAACTTATGGCATTGTTAAATTTTTAGTACAAATGTGCCACAGTGTGTTAACTGATGAAAGGGATTGCTTTCGACAAAGATCAAAGAGAAATATATCAAAAATAATTGTTTTCTTAACAATGTGTCTCCCAAATAAACAAGGAAAATTAAACTTCTCAAAGAACAAAGTACAAAATTGTTATATATTTCTCCAGTTCGATATTCAAATATTGTATAATTATTGCGCAAACGGTGTTAATACCACCGGGTGCGAAGTCACCAACCCTCTGAAACTTCGCGCACATTGACCCTTTGACTCATACGATACGCCCGAGCTTATGTAGGGGACACGAACAAAAGGTGGTCGTAGCGGGGAATGAAGCGCTGTATTGCAATCACCGAACAACACGTAGCTAGGAGAGATATGGAAGATATAATGTGACGTAATTAAAACAAAAGTTTAATCGTACGACTTACGAAGTTGAGATTATCGGTGGCTCGTGTATTGTTTACGTATTGAGAGTTTTTGGAACTTGGTGCGTTTAAATTAATTCATGTTGTCTCTTGCTAATCATCTGTAATGCCTTGTAACGGCCGCTCATATAAAAACGTAATAAGACTGAGAATCCACCAGAGATGAGCGAGGTAGCTATGCGGTGCGCGAGGAAATAATCTATCAATAAGATAACGTCATTATCATAGTCCGCGCGTAACGTAACTGCGTAGGATAATTTCATTGGTGTTTATTTTCCTCGCACACCGCTCCGCTGCCTTGCTATATATCTGGTGGAATGTCAGCTTAAGATTCTCGTACCATCTTTGTTACGATTGAATTACTAGGACAAATCTGCGAATTAAGATAATTAGTAACAAAGGATTACCAGAAGTAAAACCCTGTAAACTGCATGCATTTCTCATTGACGTATTTTTATTTAATTTCAAAGGAAAACGTTTTTGTTTGGTAGTGAATAAATAGATACAGCTGCCCGTCCAATATATTAAGATAACTTATAAAGATTCCACTCTAGGGTTAATAACATATCTAGTATGACTCCCCCCCAGCTAAGTCTTTAAAGCTCTTTAAGCATACCCACAATATCTCCATCTTACGTAGAAGCTTCTAAGGACTCTTGAGATATTATCACACTAAGCGACCCCTGGAGCTGGTAGTTGTTACTTGGTACTTTGAAACTGAACGTGTTATATGTCATTATTGCTTAAAACGTGTAATAACTTACTAACGATTATGATATCTTTGACAATATTCACAGTGCATATACGAAACCATATACGTAAAGACAAAGATAAACAAAGACGAAAGTTGTTAATAACATAGAAAGCATATCGTCACTGAAAAGCCAATAATACTAAAACGCTAAAAGGCCATTTTACAGGAGAGCGGTTTACATTCTTTTTACACAAAATTTAAGACAACTTTTTACCTAATTGTCCTATTTAAATGCAGTAACAGCAAAGAGATATTAGTGATAGTGTTACCTATATAGTGAAATCTATATCTTCTACGTATTTGTTTTGAAAAATTGATAATAACTCATTACGTTACGTTAGCATCTTCCGGTGTTTCAGTGCTAAAAAGTATTAAAATTAAAAATGAAACAATCAACGAATAAAATGTTAATTTTAATTAAAAATAACCGCGACAAATTCGCGCTAATGATTTGCACGTTGACGTCACGTTTTTGGTACCTACTGAAGATACTTATTCGGTATTATTTGGAAATGTAGAAATTAAGCATTTGCGTTTAATTCTGTGGGCATGGAGTCTGACGTCACAATTTTATTCAACGACCGGTGATGGTTTAAATACTTTTGAATTTTCTTATTATTTTGAAATGTCTTAATCCTCGTACGTTGTAACACATACTTAAACATTTAAACTTATCTTAGTTCAATTGAAAATGTAGTCAAGCATTAAGTTATGCATAGTTTTAGAAAATTAAACAGGAGTAGTCGAGTATATTTCCTATTGTTAAATTTCAAAGGTTTCCCAATAGTTTCTTTAATACTATATAGGTATTACTTTCTTCAACATAACATGAATCGTTAAATCATTTACTATTAAGGATTACAACTTAATATAAATATTAAAAGGTATTATTATCAATATTTATGTGGATTTCGACCATAATGATACGATCACGACATAACCTGTCTTAAATTTCGATTATTTCCCAGTCATAGTTAGTTAGTCAAGAATCAAAAAGTATATTATCATATGTTCACGCGGGCGTCAGATGACGATTTTTAATGTGACGTGTGATTACAGAGCGACGGCAAGATGGTGTTCGATGTGATCCAACGGATGGAGGACACGGAGCCGTTCAGCGAGGAGCTGCTGGCCGCCATGAAGAGGCTGTGGGCCGACAGCGGCGTGCAGGAATGCTTCGGCCGCTCCAATGAGTACCAGCTCAACGACTCCGCGAAATAGTGAGTACTCTGCTTTTCAGTCTACACTTTTAATGATGTCCGGATACCATTATTAATGACTTGACATAAGTTTTCTTGAAAAATAATCATTTTTACGTTGATGATAATAGGAGGATGCGTATGGGTTGAAATATCGGCGTGTCGACTATGATCCTAAAGTAAAAGTTGCAAAGTCATATGGACTAAATATTAAAATTAAAAGTTATAGTTTACCTACTAGTGAAATAAGTAAATCAATATTGTTTTATTACAGCTTAAGATAGACCACATTTTTTGCTTTAGAATATTTATAACAATGGTACAGTAATCTGTACTAATATTATAAATGCGAAAGTGTGTTTGTTTGTTCTTCTTTCATGGCGCAACGGAGCATCGCTATGATATGTTTTTTGGTTTGGAGATTGTTGCGAGGACAAGGAGTACTATAGACTACTTTTTTGTTTTGTGGAAAAATCCAATACGGTGTATATTTCAGCCATATTAAAGGAAGTACTTCATATTACCACAAAGTGTTACCTGGCAAACATTTATAGAACGAAATTGACAACCTATTACATGCGAATACTTTTTGGGAGCAAAAGTTACTTCAAATATTTTTTGATCCGATTAATCCAATGTTTATTTATATGTTATTACATATTGCACACTCTTTTTTTGTAGTCATATAACACACTAGTATACACATTTCAAAGCATAGACAACATTAGTTTTAATACTAGACCATACAAAAATATTAGGAGTAAATACTAATAATAAGTATGTGGCTCATACATAACGTATCTAACATAATTATTATGTATGTTAATAACATGACTATTAGGATTCGAATTTCAAAAACCTAAATCGATATTTGGATAGAATACCGTTCGTTTCGCCTATTCGGATACAAGGTAAGATCGTGCATCAAAATTATTTAATATAGAACTGGTAGTTTTAAATTGTTCTTGTAATTAAATGGTTCTTCTTTTCCTCAAGTCCATGGTGAACTTTAGGGGCTCGTTGGGTATGTAGGTGGGCGTGACGCTGTATGTGAGCTCGCCGTGTCTCCACGTCACGTTGTATTTGTGGAAAGTCTGAAATAACATAAATAAAATTAATTAGTTTTCAGCAAACACGAGAACCGAACCGAAATTTTATACCGAAAAGATATTTTTAGAAAGCCAAGACATATATGAAAAATATTGTTTTGTAAGTTTTGCTAGGATTATCTCTAATATTGGAGTACTGCGTTTTATACCTAATCAAGTAATATATAAGAAAGGCTAGCTGTTAAGTGCGTTCGGTAATTGTTACAGCCAAGATTTACTTATGCGTTGTCAACCAATAATGGCATTTAATTACTAATAACAATTTGTTTTAAATTTAGTCTTCAAGGAAGACTTATACAAGTCATTTCCATGTCTGCCCAAATGAGTACTTCACTAATCAATCTCGAACTTTCCGAATCCAGCGGATACGCGCGATTTTCTTCAGGCAATTAGTTCCTTGGAATTGTCGTATAAAGTTCACACTGACCTTGGCTAGTAATAGTTGCAGCTCGGCTTCGGCGAATCTCTTCCCGACACACATCCTTCGTCCAAATCCGAATGGCAGGGAAGCGAACGGGTGAATGCCTATTTCTTTTTGCTTTCGCCACACAGAACGAGCCCGAGAATAGACATCGTATTTCTGTTCTTCTGTTTGTTTATTTTCCTCTTCAACGGAAGGGTCACGGTCATACGAGCTTCTTGCTGGACATTTTTGTTTGACGTCACTCATGTCGCCGTCTCGCAGCCAACGTTCAGGGACGTACTGATCTGGCGATGGGAAATATCTCTCCTCGTTTGATAGTATGTAATGCGGGAATACTATGTGAGACTGAAATCAAATGGGGTACAATTAAGTTCTGAATCAGGCTTACGTTTTAAGATTTGAGAATAATACATACGCCTTTTGGAACTTTATATCCGCATATCTCAGCATCGGATTGTATGCAGCGGCCATTGCCCAGGATGACGGGTTTGATCCTGTCAAATTAGATAATGAATCGGAATCTGAATCGTGTGATCAATGACAGTCTAGTGTGACAACTAACCTAACCTAATCTTACATTCTCCTAATTGTAGAATATTGGCTTACAGAATTTTTATTTATTTTAATGTTAAAGGTCTCTTGAATTGGAAACCATCGCCACATCGATTTTGACCCTAAAACAACATGGTGTTTGACTAAAGTTTGCGTGGTATGAACTGTGATGTCCAACTGGCCTTAAACCGATACAAAATCGACTCTTAATAAATAATACAGCTAACGATCAGTGCCATTCCCACATCTGTAATTTAAATAACTCTTAGATGGATTCAAAGTCAAAATTCATTTATAATTAAGGCCAAGGGAAATGCATGTTGTACTTTCATATCAATGGAAAACTACGATCGTTTATATTTTAATCTGTTTAAATATGTACACTGCTCTAAAAACTAGGGTAGCGTGGTAAATTAATGTTTGTTAGTGAAGTTTTATTTCTATAACGTAAACGATATGTTAGAACTGCGTTTCAGATCTCGTATGCGAGCCGCGCCGCCTCGCAAAGCGAACTTTGTGATATAAAAATTCCACAACCGTTATTAGTTTCCGAGTGGTGCTTAGAAAGAACGTTTACAAGCCGCCCCTGAAGTTTTTATGCTTTTCATATTTATAAGTATTGCGGCTTGGGTGCTTGTATACGTGGTGTTAATTTAATTTAAAACTAGTAAGTAATAGTTTGTCTTAGGAAATTTATTTTTATCCACATACAGTATTCGATTTTTTAATAGATTCCGACAATGTTCGTTTTTTTATGGTCGCCATAACTGTAGTATGCTTGATTTAGTATAATATACTCATAAGAATTCGACAAATGAGGTATTTTTAGGAGCGTTTTGATCTACTGCTCGTTGCAAGTTATTGGACCGAGATTTAGAAAACAAGTCATAGACATTTTTTTATTTGTGCACTTTCATATAAATTTCATTACCGTTTTTCTTAATCTTAGATAAACGACATAACAAACTTGTGGTGACAACTTTATAATTTTTGTACCTACCCTCATTAAGTGGCGAGTTTTAATTTCAAGATGGCGTGAATCAGGTCACTTGTTACCGCAAATGTTTGAGATATCGATATTGGCCATATTTTGTGTCGAGTATCGCATTAATCGTAACAGGTATCGAGGTGATACGCATTGAAACATAAGTCGAATTACTCGTGTTGCTGTTTGAGCGAGGTTGTACCCGTGTGTGGGTAGCTACACAATACTTACCTGTATTGTATGAGCATATTATGAATCACGGCTAACGTGTTACGTAGGTAGATAAACATGGCAAATATTGATTTACAGCCTTAGTCTGTTCACACGTACGACAAGAACGCGACAAACTGATGCACGTTTTAATCACGTCGCCGCGTCATTTGGACGTTAAGTTGTCACAAACGATTGAAGTTCAAACACGCAGTGACAATGACAGCCTTATTTCCTAGCGTTTGGGTTGTCGCTGCGTCGTTGTTGTTACGTCGCAGCTAGAGCGTCACATTTTCGGACTTCAAAATGACGTATGTGTGAATGAGCCTATGCATTTTTATACAGACTGGTGTCTTTTAAAGTTGTGCGACATTTTATACGTCGCTGTCGTACGTTTGTACTGATTCCTTGTAGGTTTAGGAACGGTAATAGAGTACAATGTATTCTTGTTACGCAAAGTGTTTATCTCCTCGAGGAGGAAATGTTTCAGTGATAAAAATGAAAATCATACATAATTATACCTGATGGCTGTCTGTACATAGAAGATATTTGAGAAGACCTTGTGAAGATTTTTGTTAATGGAATAGATTCCATAACAATGATTTTAGATTTCTTAGCAGTTTTACGATTTTTCTGTTTGTAGGCGCGTTCGTTGTGGCTTATCTGAGATATTGTTAAATTGATTTAAATGTGGTTCAATGTCTTGTAATATTCTTGGGTTCAAATAAATCATAAATGTTTAATATCTGGAATACTTTGAAGGAGTTCTCAGGTTATGAATGGCTATGGCGCAATTGCTATTCTGTGGGGTCTAGCGTCTAGACTGATGACGATTCGCCGTGAATGAATTAGCAACTATGGACATGTTATGTATTATGTTATAACTATTGGCAGTTTAAGATACTCAGTGAACGACTGGATTTTATACTACTAAAAGTCAGGACTGCACTGAACCACGTACAAATCGTTAGATATGTGGTAGGTGTGTTTTCTGAGTAATGTTTTTGTTTCATAGAGGTATGTACAAAGTATAAATTACAACTTTTACCATATAACAGTAACTATGTCATAAATATTCAAGCATCTTCAGTTGTCTGTAATACACGTTTTTTTTAACTAAAAACGACATGGTTGATCCATGGTCAAAATGCAACGTTTTAATACCATCAGATCTTTATTATTTAATATTTGCTTGGGTCAAAGTTTTCAAATTATATAAAGGTCAAATCTTCCTCAATGTTGAACAGTTTTTTGCGCTATAAACGAGTGTATTTTTACCTTATTAACTTATAGTAAAAACTTCTGTGTAATTTTATAAATTAAATTTGTGCTTCCAACTTCCACATAACGTGTAATCATATGAACGTTGTATACGGAATAGCGGAGATAAGTTTATTGTATATTGATAATAGTTTGATGCAGTTGTACAGCGCGAGACATGATTAATAGCATAAAATTCTACGAGTTGATTGCACTCACAAGAACTCTGATTGGGCACAGAGTGGATTGATATTTATTCGTACTCTATATAAAAATCCGAACGTGACTCTCGACGGCTTTAGAGCACCACTCGTGCAATTTGTGAAGCGGAATTTGTATAAGTAATTTATTGGCTATGATGCGGAACCGGTATGCCTTTTATGAGCGTAAATCATTGGGAGTGCACGGAGCTGGGGCTGGCTCTGGAATGATTCTAATAATCTATCTAACGCTGACTGCTGCTTGAATTATTATAATAGTGGCTGCATTTTTATTTACTGCCGGCTATTTTCAATGTTCAATCTGATCATACTAGTCATTTCCCTGCCAACTGTTAAAAAGTCTCGTGTTATTCAGGGTTTATGAATAGATATATATTTTTGAAAACAGACGGATATCGCTCTATGGCTCCGACGGTGTATAGTTTGGCAAAGGCAAGTATGGCAAACCAAGAAACTGAGGTATAGGTAGCTGACAGTTGGTTATTATAATTTTTAGTATCAAGTATCAGGTTTCAGTATCAAGATGGTGTCATCTACAAGTGACATTGATATCTCATTTATTTAGTAAAACATTTCATACACATGAAAATCTTTATAGGATAAACAAAAATCACCCGCGTTGATGGATCGCATCGCATGAATTTGAGATAATTTATTTACACTTTGATATACGATCTTTTTTGGATCGTTTTTAAAAAGTTGAATTCATTTTAACTTATATTTGTGATATTTTCAGTTTTATTTTTACTGTATAATATTCACCGAAATATGATCTTTGGCAAGTAAATTCACGTAAATGATTTTTGGCAAACTTACCGTAATGCTTCCTTGATGCATGCTCGGAGATACGGCAGCTGGTCCAAATCCTTGCTGTTCAGAACTCGACCGACTGTCAGATTATTGTCCAGCTCATGTTGTAATCTCCTTTGAACTCTTGTATTTGTTGCCAGTAGATACATGGTGCTCGCTGCAGCCGCTGCAGTTGTATCGACACCTACCAGTAGTAGGTCTAGGGCCAGAATCGTTGCAACTTTTTTTCCGTGAGCCTTCTCTATATGTGCACATATGCCCTTATCAGACAGTCTTTTCAAGCAGAGCGATCTGAAGGAATCCAGTGCATCTACGTAAGTTTTGTACGCTGGTGTGGAATATAATCTCCATAAAGGAGCTGATAGCTCTAGTTCAGGCACGCTGTGGAAGAATCCGTGGATGTTTTTGATTATCTCTCGACCTTCAGCCTCATTATTTAGGCATCCTAATCTTGTGCCCAACGCCCAAGCTCCGACGGCTGGAAGAAAGTTGTCATAAATCATACATGTGAAAAGAACATGAAGACGGAGTAATACTAAATTTTATTGTATCTTTCAAAGCAATTATTGCGGAGTTTTTTTCGGATTCGTTCTAAATAATAAAGTCGAGGCAAAACTTACATTCCAAAGCCCATTTATAGAGCTCAGTCAGGAAATCCTCCGGCAGTTCTCTATTTCCGTCAAGAATGCTTTCCATTCTGAAAGTATAATAAAATAAAAGGTTAGAACTTATTTTTCTGAACTTAAATACGGAACATTTAGAATATCCATAGTTTCTCAGAACTGGCCCACCCATCCAGTTCGGGTTACACTAGATTAGTGTTCGTGTGTGTTCGTAGTGTGTGATTCGTATCATAGTTTTCTTGTTAAGTAAGACATTAAATTTGTGCTTTGAATTCCATGACCCATTTTTGTTTCCAAGCAAAAGTTTAAAAACTTCATAGTAAGTGTAATAGCGTGGATGCCAGTTCATCGAGACGTAACTTTTTCATTGAATGAGATTGTTGTTTCCCGCTGTGAGTCAGTCGGTACGTAGTGGTGTACAAAACAAATGCGCAGACGCAGTCGTTGTTAAAAACGGGATGTGGTCATTAAACCGAGATTCTGGAGTCCCACTACCACTTCATTATCCAATAGACACTGCATCACTAGTATCTCTACTTACACATTAACAGCTTGTAACCTTTTAACGTGGTTTACGTTTTATGTCACTTTTGAGATAAGTAGATTCGACTTCACAAGTGGATGTAAAACTTATAAATAAGCATGAGTCTCTGGGTTAGCGTTCCGCAGTGCTACTGGACTACTTGTTGTGCGATGCGTTATGTGAAGCGATTAATATAACAGGCTTGGTTAGCACGATTACGTATGACCGATGTTTTTGGCTGATATGTAATCTAGTTAATTGTTGAAGTAACGCCTTCTCATACTGTGTTATGTTCCTTATCGTTTATGAGTTACGATGAATTAATTAACTTAATGGAATTTTAGCTATTGTATTATTTTCTGGCGAAACTGTGATCACGCACTCAATAAAGCTTTCATTTTGTAAATCAAAGTGAAGAATTTAAATGTTATCAATTTCATTAAATACATTGTTTTATACTGTACAACTTTTTGTATGATTATGCAGATTTATTATAAAAAACTTAATTATATCAGTAAGGGTAATAGAAGAGAGACTTACTTATTCACAAAATCTGATGCAACTTCGTCCAGTAATGGAACGGTGGCTCTGGCAGCGTCAGGAGCTGCGAGGGCCTTCGACACTTTAGACCTAAACTTTGACCATGGCATGCCGTGCCTTAAAAACATACAAACATAATCCATTACAATAAATCTCCATTTGTTACTTTACTCCTCTAGGTTTTCAACGAAAATTTC
>DWPA01007052.1:0-10583 GCA_018251375.1 Calpodes ethlius | reverse complement strand
GTTGTTATAACATATCTATTTATAATTTTACTGTTGTGAATGTCAAGCAAATAGGCGAAAAATTATTGATAAGTTACAATGAAAAAAATATGTGTGTAAAAAAAGTGTGACCGAACAATTTAATTTCACTATCATCACTATGTTAAACCGTTTACGGTTCGCCCGGGGATGTCCAACCTAACTTATTTCTGCCGTATAACAGTTGTATTATATGCAATTCTTTTCCAGTGTAAAGCATGTTTGGTAGCCTATATAGGAAGCGACCATCTGTCCTGAAAGATAGCGCATTTGAAACTAACTTTAAGTATCACAGAATACTAGCAGTTACTTCGGATAACTTATACTTATTACAAGGATTAACCTACATAAACAGTCCTCACAGTCCTCTGTCTAACAAACGATAACCGACACGTATTCTAATAAACGTCTAATACTAATTATACTTACTAAATAACTACAATCTCTTCTACAGTTTTATTATAAATTTGGCAAGGGTTCGCAGCACTGCAAGTTCGTATACTATTCTTCTCACATAAAAAATCTACACTAGAACAGTGGAAGTAGTTATACACAGTAGAAACTAGTACTTTTTACACGACTTACTGTAACAAATTCACACAGCAACAACAAGCAGATATTTAAAAAACAAACGCGTATATGTGAATCAAAAATGTTACCTCCTTTTATGAACCCGTCAAAACATGTTTGGAATTTTTCAACGTGAAACAGCACGTACACCGCGATTAGATTACACATTTAATAGCGTTTTTCGCGCCGCTGGCACACGCGGCGGGTCGTTCTGCTGCGAATTCCGCGCATCCATTCCGCTGATACTACGTAGTTATGCGGTGTTTTCTAACAGTATTTAAAAAACAACACGAACTTCGTGAGTACGACTATCGAGCATATTCGAAACGTATCTTCAGAATTCGAAGAAATATTTTCACACAAGGTTATGTTACATGAGAAATTGTAACCCAAATAAGACGAAAAATCAATAAAACACTACAATAAAAGCTAGAAGCAATTGTTTTTAAGCACAGTCATCCTACGGAATCTCCTTCCGAAAACCCTTCCGTAGAAGTCTCGTAGAAGAACTCGATAAAAACACATGCTGCTACTGTACTGTTTGTAAAAATGTGTACGATATGACACTATCACTTTGTTTCATTTCGACTCTGTCATTCACCTGGAACAGTTAGTCGCAGGTCATTGGTCACATTTAACATGCTACATCTCCAGTCTACATCTCGGGACTCCTCTCACAACACAACACACTTTTATAATAAGCATGACTCGTTACTACACTCAGAGACATCTATAGACAAGTTGAAGTAATTACTTGAGACGAAGTAATTACTTAACTGACTATTTTTATTCAATAAGTAATAATTTTAACGAAATGAGAGATATCAAATTTAGGATACTCTGTGAATTAGTTGCTTAAATAATTACTTAGACTCAAGTAATTATAATAACTTCATTATACAGACGTCAGTTGTCTTCAGACGAAGTGCTCAATGGTGAACAAAATAGTGATTACACTTTTTGCACTATAAAAGGGTTAGTCGCTAAGTGATATTAACCATCGTCTACTTACCCTGATGATGCTCCGGTTCGGAGCGAAACACGTGTTGGTGCTGGTATGTATGTTGGTATATACTTTAATTTATTGTAATGCATGCTTTCCTGTGTGGGAGGGAGGGAGGTACCATGTATATTTTAAAGTATATACCGTCATATATTTTAATCGCGGATTGTTGCAAAGTAGAATAATAATAACTTAATAAAAAATATGTTTTTCTTTAATATCTAAGCTTACCTTCACTGAAATTTTACTAAAAATCCTTGTTTTAAGCCGAAACATATATCAGTTTTGTTATTAATATAAAGTCTGTCAGATTAAAGTCGTAAGAGGCACCACCCAGCAATGTGATACTACCAGCCCAACAACCGATGAAGTAAGGCCAGATCCCTTCGGTTGGATATGTTCTAGTCTTTGTACCGCTGTACTTGCATGTTGATAGGGAACACCCTTCTAAAAACTACCTTAAAATGTGCGTATTTCGGTATCAGTGTGTGAGCGAGCCAGTAATAGTAATGATAGAACTACTCTGACATTTCAGTCGGCATTTCTTCTCTGATGTCTTTGGTACTACTGGTGTCCACTGCCGGCGGTGACCACTTACCATCAAACGGCTGGTCCTTTCGTTTGACCTCTAGTTATATAAAAGTCAGATAAAGCCTTACACGTGATAAAGTTTAACGATTATTTCAAACATGTTTGAGTCATTTCGTAAACTTTATAGCGAAAGTTTATTCAAGTTTTCAGTAATTCTCTTTATGTTAAGTATTGTAAGTTTTAAAGCCTATTTTGTAACGATGTTTAAGCATAAAAGCACGAAAATGAACACTAAAGAACTGAAATTATTTAGTAAACAATCAAAGATTTATAATAAAAATCGTGAAGTTCAATAGAAACAGTTTATTTATTGAATCCCGTATATAACAAATTATATTAAGCTACAAAATATACAACAGGGTTGTCTTTGTAACATGACAAGACTGAACGAAACAGTTCCAAAGGTTCCGACCCATTCGCCTTGTTGCAATCTTCGAGGTAATTCTTCAAGGTTTCCTTATCTTCATCATTCTTGATAAAAGATACAATATTGGAAACATGAGCCTTCCCGTCCTTGGTTATATAAGCAGATTCTAATAAGTAACAAAATGAGAATTTTAAACCGGCTTCGTTCTCAGCGATTCCTTTCAACATATTGTTGAATACGTTTTCCGGGGGATTATATTCGGCCTCACATTTTTTTATAATCGGCTCCACTTTGTTGAGGAATTCAGGTGATAATTTTATTATTGCCTGTAACATATTGAATATGAATATTTATTTCTATTTCTTCGCCATAGAAGAAAAATTAACTAACAATTTTCAACTTTGGAGCAAATCGCAATTATTTTGGTGTCTTTTTTAGACAAATAAATAATTATTTACGATAAATAAATATAATATAAATTATTTACAATTCTATACTATAATTTTTGTCTAGAAGAGATACAATACTATTTTTTTTACATATATTATGTTATAAATCAGACTAATCTATAAAGTAATTTTATGACAATGTAATAAAAGAGATTTTACCTGAAATGTTTATAATTGATTTTAATGCGGTTGTTTTAATTAAAAAAAATTCATAATTTAGAAGGTTCTTAAAATAAATTTCGTTTAGATTCCATAAAATGTCGTCCGTACATATTTTAAGAGATAAATAGATATTTAAATATAAACCGACGTGAAAAGACAACACTTAAAATGACTAGTTTCAATGACAATATAATATTTACTGCAATCAAATTACTTTCAATGTAATACGATTTTGTTCGCAATGTTTAAATGCATATATTGTAGATATATGAATACTGAAATAGTCTAAATTAATAATACATTGTTGATATATAGATATACAAGAATTGCTCGTTTAAAGATATTAGATTGACAACAACTCACCCTCTCCGCAGACACAACGCTTAAAACGGCACATAATATAACAATGGAGTACATCTTGTTAGAAACCGTCTCCTTGCCTGATGAGGATAGCCAATGAACACCAGTCACCGAAACATAGGCTTAAATACACATATTTTATACAGTAAACAATTTATTAGGCAATTAATATTATAATAGAATTAATTAATTAAGTTCGTCTAGTGTTCGTTAGTTTAACAAAAAATTAAATAAATTTTATCATTCAGCTAATATTACTTCGTTCTGGAAATGCGTTAGTTTTGTTTGATGTGAAGTATTTCCCGTTGCTTTGCCCGCGTGGTAAAATAAAAAGCAATAAAAAGATTGTCGATTCGTTCTATCATCACCAAGCAACGCTTCGTTATTAAACACTTTCTTTTATTTGGCTGAAATATACATCGTAATGGATATTCCCACATAAATTAGAGAGTTTTATGACATTATTTCTATGACACTCTTCGTACTAACCATCTTCATAGTTTAAATACTATCTCTAAACTAAAAATCACACCAAAAGGACGCACCG
Source organism: Calpodes ethlius (assembly GCA_018251375.1). Lineage (NCBI taxonomy): Eukaryota > Metazoa > Arthropoda > Insecta > Lepidoptera > Hesperiidae > Calpodes > Calpodes ethlius. The sequence continues at coordinate 6,516 of DWPA01007052.1, read as the reverse complement.
TTGAGACAAACAAACAAACACACTATCGCATTCACAATACTTGTTATCTTTATATAATTTAAAATTTAGAATGTTCATTAAATTAGAATATACTACTTAACAGGCATTCTAAAATTATTTTTAATAAGAAATTATTTACATCGTGTAGATAATTCATTGCTTTTAAGATTACATAAAGTAATTAGAATTGTTTGATTTTCTTTATTAATTAAAATTTAACATAGCGGTAATAAATTTAGTTTAATAATTAACATTTTGTTTTTACATTTTGAAATTTTATTTAAATAGTAAATGTTTTTTTTTCGAAGCTGCTGTTTGTTTCATTGAATGACTACTACTATCAATCCGCTCTTGGCCAGCGTGATGGACTATCGACTACGGCCTTTACTCCTCACAGTGTGAGAGGAGACCCAAGCCCAGCAGTGGGACAGTTTTGGATAGTAATGATGTTAATGGTTCTAGCAATATTTTCAATGACACGTGGACAGAAGAAGCGAGTCTAGAAAGACTTAGCTGAGAAGATTATTACTGCGAAGAAGAATTAGATCACCTTCTTAGAAGAGTTTTTTTTTGTTATTTATTTTATTCCAGCTCCAAAGACGGTTTGTCCGTGCCTTTCTTTGCCTGTTTTTTTTTCATTTTTTTTTACATAGCTCCGCGTTACCTTTCTGCCGCTGTTCTTCTTGGCTTCAAGATTATTTTTCCCGAAGACAGGAAGTAGCGGCAGCGCACGTTTACATTTTCTCGAGGTTACTTACAATGCATAATAAAATATTTAACTGTAATACTTATTCTACTACTGTTGGCTACGAACATTTATATTTTTATAATTTTTTATTATTAAAAAGTAAAACTGACATTGTCAATTGTAAAGAAGAAAAATATATTGTAAATATAGAAAATGTCGTGAAAATGTGTAATATTTTTTTAATAATCTCCTCGTCGTAACATATATTTAATCCGGCTCGAAGGACCAAAATATGTTGGAGTGGACTGTAATTGTAGTTCTTCGTGCTGAATTAAATATATGTTACGACGAGGAGATTATTAAAAAATTATTATACATTTTCACGACATTTTTTATTGACAATATATTTTCTTCTCTTACAATTGACAATGTCAGTTTTAGTTTTTAATAATAAAAAATATAAATGTTGGTTGCCAACATATTGCGGCGCCAAAGAAATAAAATAAAATAAAACGATATTATTTTAGTTTCTTTCGAACAGCTATACTGATTATTTCAATCATACTTAAGAGTCAAAGTCATTTACTTAGAAAAAATCAGGTTCTAATCGATATATCTGTTTTGTTGTTACGATTCTACAGACATACACAATACAAAAATACATTGATGTAAAACTACGTTAAACATTTCTTTTTGCGTCGGGATTTAAAAACAGAATACTTGTGATTAATTAGTAAAAATTTTCGTAATTCTATAAAACTAATCTCAATTCCTCTCTTCACCACAACCCTTAGGTAACTGTTTCACTGTTGATTCCGGGGTTGTTTTCACAATGTGAAGGTTACAGGATATAGTTCACCACGCTGGCCAAACGCGGATTGGAAGACTTCACAAACCTACCTTAGAGAACATTATAAAAACTCTCAGATACGCAAGTTTTCTTCCAACTGCTGATTTTGTTACCTAAATAGAAAGAAGAAAGAAAACATTTACTTCATCACAGTCAAGGAGTACAACAACAAATAGATATGTATACAATTAAAATATTTTGCTATACAATGTTCTTGCAGTTAGCCAATGGTGGCGAAAAAGGTATTTCTCAGCGACGTCCGCTGTTTTTTTATAATAATATAATATTCATATAAATATAATACTCGTACACATTCGGCAAGTACGGTCGTTCAAGTTAAAATATACTAAATACGACAGTAATAATCTGTAAAATTAGAATATAGAATGTCCCAATATTGTCCGCATAATATTTAGTTCATCTGGCGGGAAACGCTTTCAATGGCGACATGGCATTTTCCGGTTTATAACCGGAACCAGCGAGAATGGTTGTAGTATTGTGATTCACTGGATTGATTGGTTCGTGGTTAGGGTTGGCGATTGTGATTTTTGGTTCATGTTTCTTAACGCGGCGTGAAGTGGGAAATATTGTTTATTGTCTTTGGCGGGATCGTGAAGTAACGATAATAAGGAAATGCTTCGTAATTAATTTGTACTAAGTGTTAGGATGTAATTAGTGATGATGTTTGTTTGTTTGTCCTTTTACGGTGAAATGCGTCCTTGTGGTATTTTTGTTGTGAAGATATTAGGGAGGATAAAGAGTACTGTAGGGTACTTTTCACCGCGAAAATACATCTCATTTCCGTGGGAAGATCCATTAAAATATATATTTCAGCCAAATTAAAGTAAGTATTTAATAACAAAGCAATGCCTGGCAACCGATGATAGAAAATAATTGATAAACTTTAACATCTAACTCGAAATATGTTGTCAATATTGGTAATGAGCTGTCAATGTCAAAATATGTTTATTTTTTTCTGATATGGCGTCCATAAAAGTACTAGTAAGTACATTCAGCCAAAGACAATATCTTACATGACGCTTTGCTTTCTTTTGAACCACATATCCATATCGTATATTCGGAGTTGAATTATATACTAGTCCTGAACGACATTTTGTCGCGGTTGGGTGCTGACACTGCGTTCCAGCCCTCCAACCGGAATCGCGATCACATACGTGGTGATAGGTCTTAGGACGGATGCCACAAGGCGGTGTTTAGTGGGTAGGCTCCACTCTGGCGAGTCACACATAACCTACACGGGCGGCCGTGTAGGTATGTCAAGAGCTTTCACTACCTCTCTCTCTCCGTGGAGAGGAAAATAAATAATACTTGCCAATATTTCGCACACGAAGTAGGCCATATTATTTGAATATATGGCATAAATAATTTCCATCAATTCATCTAATTTTGGACGTCTAGTGTTAGGCATATACCTAAACTAATTATCGCCATTTGACCGCTTTTCAGCCTTCTGCAGGTGATTAAAATATTCAATGGTGTTGTATACCAATTATTATATATACTCTTGCATTACAGGATTATTATATTGCATTATTATGGAATAACTCCTGTATCTTTGCCTTGTTATTGAATCTGTTTACATTCAATTCCCTAGTATGAGCATTGTGTTGTTGTTTGTGTTTACGAAGCACAATTGATTAGTTAATAGTATCAGGCGTCACTTTGTGGATGTCTAGTGCTGTTAAGTATTAATCTAATATGCCGCTAAATAATACACGTACGGAATACACTCAACTAACTTTATGATATGCCGTTTTAAAGTGGAATTATATTTATGTTGGTATTTAACTTGATATAATATAGGTACTATTATTTACTACAAGGTTTAAGTTTAGGTTTCATTTATATACATATAATGAATGTTTGTCTGTATGTCCTTTTTAGAATTGTAAACTATGCATTTGTTTCTGAGCGGGTACGACCAATTTTCGATAGTTAGCGTCACTGTCAAAAACAAAATCAATAAAATGAATATTTTTGTAACGTCCTTATTTCGTAATATATTTTAGTTCTTAGCGTACCAATGCGCGCGGTTTACGATTAGTTGATTTATAAAGGAAATAAATTATATGTAACTTATTTTTCTGTAATAATTATAATATTTAATTATAATTTTAGGGCGTATTGGGCAGTGTAGTATGTTGACCCCAATCCTACGCCGGCAGATAAGTGCATGGTTACCACTTACTTTATACGAGTAAAACACAATTAGACTTAAAACTATTTTCACGATTTAAGTTTTAAACATATTTATCTAAATATGTTTTATTTTCAAACTGTTATGGACAACCCTACGACCAATACCAATAAATGTAATAAAATTATCCAATCACATTTTTTCTGAAACATCTAAAATTTTTCTGTATAAATACTTTTCAATTGGAAAGGTATTGGGGAAATTATGTTTTATTATTATTATAGAGAACATTTATTATTGTCAAGCGTAAATTAGAGGTACAAAAATTTTATGTACATCGCTCTGTTAAGAGGTCCTTTGTAAATCGGATTCAGTAGTTCATTCTTATCTGATATTTCCGCATGGCATTTGGTTATCATACCATTTGACAGCCCCGTAGCCTAGTTGGTAGTGACCCTGCCCGCGAGGGGTCCTGGGTTCGATTCTCGGCCGGGGCAGATATTTATGTGATAGATAAATATTTGTTCTCGGGTCATGGATGTTAGTGACGTGTTATTTGTGTTGTCCATGCCACCCGCAACTCAGGGAATACGAGCGGGGGTATGAGTGTTAGCGTTTATTATTATTATTATTTAGAAGAATGCAAAAAAGAGTTAAGTAGTATGGAAGCATCATGTATACGTGTATGTATACGTCAGTCGTCAAAGTCAGTTGTTTCGTACCTCCGAAGAAATCGAAGTGCAGTTTCTGAGAACACTTACAATAAATCTATCGCCGGTGTCTGTTGTTACTCTTTTGCAACTCTGTCGTTTATATCTGGTCTACGAGAGTATAAGTCAATATAATATTGTATAAACAATGTTTAAGTAAATAATAGCTTACTACCCACAATTTCATCGTGTATTGGCAACGTCATTTTAAGTGTAAAAATTCACAAAGCTAAAAAAAAAAATATTGTTTTTCTTACCTTTTGATTCGTTGTTAAAGTTACAAAAACAAGTATGTTCATGCATTCTGATGTGCAATATGTTGTATACTCATATAATATTATACTTAGTATTTTATATCTAATTCATTCACGAGTATTCTCCCAGTGGTCGAAATTTGATAATTTTTTATGAAAAGTAATAAGTTCCTTCACAAAAACAAAACAAATACATTAACCCTTTATTCAGTCATGTCTCTTTTATATCAAAGTTTTAAAGCCGTTATTATCTATTTTCACTATCGGTTGCTCTATAGAACATCAAATGGTATCCAGGTTTACATATATGATCGGACCGCCTATTAAATCTGTAGTCCCTAGGTTATTTGCTCCCGAACTTTAGGAATTAAACATACTCGGAAACACTAACCGGGAAACGGATTGAGTCATAAAATTAAATAACGGCACCCTATGAAACTTGATATGTATTAAATGGATGTTCTAATTGAATGAAACTTTAAGTTATGACGTTATTTGTATTATGAAATATTAAACATTTATACTGAAAAGGACGAAAAGTTATTTTTAGATTATACCATAATTCCTGTCGATTTATATATCGAAATATAGTATTAATTGATTCATATAATAAAGTAATAGTAGACTTAATAACACTGATATTAAAATAACATATAATACTATTTATTACAATAACATAACTTGTATCGCAAGCGGAAACCTTGCATCAAAGCATAACGCTATCGTAAACAAGGACTAGAAAAAGGTCCATGTTTGTGCAAATGACCCTTATTTCGAAGCGTAGATCCGGAGAATGAATTTGCGTAGAGCATTTTATGCGAATGCATTATTTTGCAAACAACGTTGGGGAATGTTCTTTTTTTGAATAAACACAATTCGGAATATTGCTCGACAAACGTTTATTCTTCTGGTGTTTTATAACTTGTAGGTTACTGAGAATTTAGCGACGATATCTTAGAAGTTCAGGTTGACTATAATGACCTGTAATATATATAATCTCATAATTATATAATTTATTTTCAGTAAGACATTTTTTTTCACCAATCCACATTGAAGCAATGTGCGGGAAAATATATCTAATTAAGTAGTCACACTTCAATAAATATAAATACTCTATTTGTAAAACTGTTTTATTGTTTGTATAAAATGCAAGATTTAATTACTTTAAGCTTTCTTCCACTCATTAAACTCAATTGTTATTGCAAATTAAAAACATAACAGCTACAAAACATAAATCACGGACTAGAACTTAATCCTTAATAATTGCACTGATAGGATTTCAACGAAGTTATAACTATTTAATTATCTCGTCTTCGCTATCATTCAGAATTTCAAACGAAGCCATCCGTAGAGTAAAGAATATTGAAGGATTATTGCATTAAGGGACTAATTAAATCTTAAACTATTAAAGGAGCGTGATAAGAATTTCTCGACGTTTCTCGTAATTCGCTGTAATAATTTCGAAGAAAACAGCGAGCCTGGGGCTTAGAGTTAAATAATCGATTCATCAAGGTTAATTAACAGAAATATTGACTTTGATATAGCTTTAGAATGTATAAATCATGTCATCTGCCAATCTTAGATTTTAATACAAACATTTTAGGCAATTGATATAGTTTCTCTAGCTTGACACCAGTTGACGCTGTTAACTATTTCATTCACCATTAGTGATTCCGTCCACGTGAAAGTTGCTATAGTCAACAACATGTCGATGCCCCCGACGAATAAAGCGGTAGCTGTGAAATCAAAACTTTCAGGAAAAAAGGAAAAACATTTTTTGTGAATAATTCTGTAGAAAAAAACGTTTACAAAATATTAACCTGAATCGTAACTCCGAAAATAATAATAAAATACGT